>CM038677.1:158347697-158546359 GCA_021605205.1 Aegilops longissima
CATCCCCGACACTTTGCTGGATCGGAGTCCGGGATCGCCATCGAGCTGAACGTGTGCTGAACTCGGAGGTGCCGTGACGCTCGTACTTGGATCGGTGGATCGTGAAGACGCACGACTCACATCAGCCGCTTGTTATAACGCCCGCCACGGTTCACGAGGGTACGTGGACATACACTTCCCTCTCTGCTATGCCATCACCATGATCTTGCGCGTGTCGAGGAAATTTTTGAAATTACTACGCTCCCCAACAAAGGGTATCGAGCCTGGTTTTATGCGCTGATGTCATATGCACGAGTAGAACACAAGTGAGTTGTGGGCGATATAAGTCATACTACCTACCAGCATGTCATACTTTGGTTCAGCGGTATTGTGAGATGAAGCGCCCGGACCGACATTACGCCAGACGCTTACGCGAGACTGGTTTCACCGCCGTGAGCACTCGCTGCTTAAAGGTGACCGGCGGGTGTCTGCCTCTCACTTTAGTTGAATCGAGTGGCTACGCCCGTCCTTGAGAAGGTTAAACGGAGTCTATTTGACGAAGTATCGCTGTGGTTTTGATGCGAGGTAAGAACGGTTCTTGCTCAGCCCGTAGCAGCCACGTAAAACTTGCAACAACAAAGTAGAGGACGCCTAACTTGTTTTTGCAGGCATGATGTGATGTGATATGGTCAAGACGTGATGCTATACTTTATTGTATGAGATGATCATGTTTTGTAACCGAAGTTATCGGCAATCGGCAGGAGCCATATGGTTGTCGCTTATTGTATGAAATGCAACGCCATGTAATTGCTTTACTTTATCACTAAGGAGTAGCGATAGTCGAGAAGCAATAGTTGGCTAGACGACAACGATGCTACGATGGAGATCAAGGTGTCGCACCGTGACGATGGTGATCATGACGGTAAGCTTCGAGATGGAGATCACAAGCACAAGATGATGATGACCATATCATATCACTTATATTGATTGCATGTGATGTTTATCCTTTATGCATCTTATCTTGCTTTGATTGACGGTAGCATTATAAGATGATCTCTCACTAAAATTATCAAGAAGTGTTCTCCCGAGTATGCACCGCTATGAAAGTTCTTCGTGCCGAGACACCACGTGATGATCGGTGTGATAGGCTCTACGCTCAAATACAACGGTGCAAAACAGTTATGCACGCGAATACTCAAGTTAAACTTGACGAGCCTTGCATATAAGATATGGCCTCGAACACGGAGACCGAAGGTCGAGCGTGAATCATATAGTAGATATGATCAACATAGTGATGTTCACCATTGAAACTACTCCATCTCACGTGATGATCGGACATGGTTTAGTTGATTTGATCACGAATCACTTAGATGACTAGAGAGATGTCTATCTAAGTGGGAGTTCTTAAGTAATATGATTAATTGAACTTTAATTTATCATGAACTTAGTCCCGTAGTATTTTGCAAATTATGTTGTAGATCAATAGCTCGCGTTGTTGCTTCCCTATGTTTTTATATGTGTTCCTAGAGAAAATTGTATTGAAAATGTTAGTAGCAATATTATGGATTGGATCCGTGATCCGAGGTTTATCCTCATTGCTGCACGTAAGAATTATGTCCTTGATGCACCGCTAGGTGATGACCTATTGCAGAGCAGATGCACGTTATGAACGCTATTAGTTCAATATGAGCGATATGACGTTATGAACGCTATTAGCTCAATATGATGACTACTTGATAGTTTAGTGCACCATGCTTAACGGCTTAGAATCGGGACTTCAAAGACGTTTTGAACGTCATGGACCATATGAGATGTTCCAGAATTGAAGTTAATATTTCAAGCAAATACCCGAGTTGAGAGATATGAAGTCTCCAACAAGTTCTATAGCTAAAAGATGGAGGAGAATCGTCAACTAGTGAGCATGTGCTCAGATTGTCCGAGTACTTCAATCGCTTGAATCAAGTGGGAGTTAATCTTCCGATAAGATAGTGATTGATGAATTTTCTAGTCACCATCACTAAGTTAGTAGAACTCGTGATGAACTATAGTATGCAAGGGATGACGAAAAAGATTTCGAGCTCTTCGCGATGCTAAAATCGCGAAGGTAGAAATCAAAAAAAACATCAAGTGTTGATGGTTGACAAGACCACTAGTCTCAAGGAAAATGGCAAAGGGAAGAAGGGAACTTCAAAAGAACGGCAAGCAAGTTGTTGCTCGAGTGAAGAAGCCCAAGTCTAGACCTAAGCCCGAGACCGAGTACTTTTGCTGCAATGGAACTGGTCACCGGAAGCGAACTACCCCTGAATATTTGGTGGATAAGAAGGATGGCAAAGTGAACAAGGTTATATTTGATATACAGGTTATTGATGTGTGCCTTACTAGTGTTTATAGTAGCCCCTGAGTATTTGATACTGCTCGTTGCTAAGATTAGTAACTCAAACAGAGTTACGTATCAAACAGAGACTAGTTGAAGGGGAAGTGACGATGAGTGTTGGAAGTAGTTCCAAGATTGATATGATCATCATCGCACACTCCCTATACTTTCGGATTAGTGTGGAACCTAAATAAGTGTTATTTGGTGTTGAGCATAAATATGATTTGATCATGTTTATTGCAATACGGTTATTCATTTAAGTAAGAGAATAAATTGTTGTTCTGCTTACATGAATAAAACCTTATATGGTTACACACCCAATGAAAATGGTTCATTGATCTCGATCATAGTGATACACATATTCATAATATTGAAACCAAAAGATGCAAAGTTAATAATGATAGTGCAACTTATTTGTGGCAACCGCCGCTTAGGTCATATTGGTGTAAAGCGATGAAGAAAACTCCATGTCGATGGACTTTTGGAATCACTTGATTATGAATCATTTGATGCTTGCGTAACCGTGCCTTTTGGGCAAGATGACTAAAACTCCGCTTCTCCGAACAATGGAACAAGCTACCGACTTATTGGGAATAATACATACCGATGTATGCGATCCAATGAGTGTTGATGCTCGTGGCAAGTATCGTTATTTTCGACCTTCACAAGATGATTTGAGCAGATATGGGTATATCTACTTGATGAAACATAAGTCTGAAATAGTTGAAAGGTTCAAAGAATTTCAGAGTGAAGTGGAAAATCATCGTAACAAGAAAATAAAGTTTCGCGATCTGATCGTGGAGATGAATATTTGAGTTACGAGTTTGGTCTTCAATGAAAACAATGTGGAATAGTTTCACAGCTCACGCCACCGGAACACCACAACATTATGGTGTGTCCGAACGTCAGAATCAGCATTTTATTATGATATGGTGCGATCTATGATGTATCTTACCGATTTACCACTATCGCTTTGGGGTTATGCATTAGAGACACCTGCATTCACGCTTAATAGGGCAACCATCTAAACTGCTGAGATGACACCGTATGAACTATGGTTTAGCAAGAAACCTAAGCTGTCGCTTCTTAAAGTTTGAGTTGTGATGCTTATGTGAAAAGGTTTTCACCGATAAGCTCGAACCCAAATCGGAGAAGTGCGCTTCATAGAATACCCAAAAGAAAATGTTGGGTACACCTTCTATCACAGATCCAAGGCAAGTTTTCGTTGTTAAGATGGATCCTTTCTAGAGAAGAAGTTTCTCTAAAGAAGTGAGGGAGGAAAGTAGAACTTGATGAGGTAATTGTACCTTCTCCCTTATTGGAAAGTAGTTCATCACAAAATCAGTTCCAGTGATTCCTACACCAATTAGTGAGGAAGTTAATGATGATGATCATGAAACTTCAGATCAAGTTGTTACCAAACCTCGAGGTCTTCCAGAGTAAGATCCGCACCAGAGTGGTACGGTAATCCTATTCTAAAAGTCATGTTTAGACCATGATGAACCTACTAACTATGAGGAAGCGATGATGAGCCCAGATTCCGCTAAATGGTTTGAGACCATGAAATCTGAGATGGGATCCATGTATGAGAACAAAGTATGGACTTTGGTTGACTTGTTCGATGATCGGCAAGCCATTGAGAATAAATGGATCTTCAAGAGGAAGACGGACATCGATAGTAGTGTTACTATCTATAAAGCTCGACTTGTCACAAAAAGGTTTTCGACAAGTTCAAGGTGTTGACTACAATGAGATTTTCTCAACTGTAACGATTCTTAAGTCTGTCCGAATCATGTTAGCAATTGCCACATTTTATGAAATCTGCAAATGGATGTCAAAACTACATTCTTTAATGGATTTATTAAAGAAGAGTTGTATATGATGCAACCAGAAGTTTTGTCAATCCTAAAGGAGCTAACAAAATGTGCAAGCTCCAGCGATCCATCTATGGACTGCAAGCATCTCGAGTTGGAATAAACGCTTTGATAGTGTGATCAAAGATATGATTTTATATGACTTTTGGAGAAGCTCAGATTTACAAGAAAGTGAGTGGGAGCACTACAAAGATTTGATAAGTATATGTGAATGACATATTGTTGATCGAAATAATGTAGAATTATTCTCGCAAAGCATAAAGGAGTATTTGAAAGGAGTTTTTCAAAGAAGGACCTCGTGAAGCTGTTATATATTGAGCATCAAGATCTATAGAGATAGATCAAGACGCTTGATAAGTTTTTCAATGAATACATACCTTGACAAGATTTTGAAGTAGTTCAAAATGGAACAGTCAAAGAAAGAGTTCTTGCCTGTGTTACAAGGTGTGAGATTGAGTAAGACTCAAACCCGACCACGGCAGTAAGATAGAAAGAGAATGAAAGTCATTCCCTATGCATCAGCCATAGGTTCTATAAAGTATGTCATGTTGTACTGATCTATTGCATACCCTACCACTAAGATTGGCAAGGAGTGCAATAGAGATCTAGGAGTAGATCAATGGACAGCGGTCAAAATTATCCTTAGTAGAATAAGGATATGTTTCGATTATGGAAGTGGAAAAGGTTCGTCAGAAAAGGTTACGCCGATGCAAGTTTTAACACTAATCTAGATGACTCGAGTCTCAATCTAGATACATATTGAAAGTGGAGCAATTAGCTAGAGTAGCTCTCGCAGAGCATTGTAGACATAGAAATTTGTAAATACTTACGGCTCAATGTGATGCATCTGCTGACTAAAATTATCTCACAAGCAAAACATGATCACACCTTAGTACTCTTTGGGTGTTAATCACATAGCGATGTGAACTAGATTATCTGACTCTAGTAAACCCTTTGGGTGTTGGTCACATGACGATGTGAACTATGGGTGTTAATCACATATGATGTGAACTATTGATGTTAAATCACATGGCGATGTGAACTAGATTATTGACTCTAGTGCAAGTGGGAGATCAAGGAAATATGCCCTAGAGGCAATAATAAAGTTATTATTTATTTCTTATATCATGATAAATGTTTATTATTCATGCTAGAATTGTATTAACCGGAAACATAATACATGTGTGAATACATAAACCTACAGAGTGTCACTAGTATGCCTCTATTTGACTAGCTCGTTAATCAAAGATGGTTATGTTTCCTAACCATGAACAAGGAGTTGTTATTTGATTAACGGGATCACATCATTGGTTGAATGATCTGATTGACATGACCCATTCCATTAGCATAGCACCTGATCGTATAGTTTGTTGCTAGTGCTTTTCTTCATGACTTATACATGTTCCTATAACTATGAGATTATGCAACTCCCGCTTGCCCGAGGAACACTTTGGTGCTACCAAACGTCACAACGAATCGGGTGATTATAAAGGTACATTACAGGTGTCTCCAAGGTACATGTTGGGTTGGCATATTTCGAGATTAGGATTTGTCATCCGATTGTCGGAGAGGTATCTCTGGCCCTCTCGGTAATGCACATCACATAAGCCTTGCAAGCATTGCAACTAAATGTGTTAGTTGTGAGATGATGTATTACGGAACGAGAAAAGAGACTTGCCAAGAACTAGATTGAACTAGGTATTGATACCGACGATCGAATCTCGCAAGTAACATACCGATGACAAAGGGAACAACGATGTTGTTATGCGGTCTCGACCGATAAAGATCTTCAGAGAATATGTAGGAACCAATATGGGCATCCAGGTTCCGCTTATTGGTTATTGACCGAGAATAGTTCTAGGTCATGTCTACATAGTTCTCGAACCCGTAGGGTCCGCACGCTTAAGGTTTCATGATGCTTATATTATGAGTTTATGAGTTTTGATGTACCAAGGAGTTCGAGTCCCGGATGAGATCGGGACATGACGAGGAGTCTCAAATGGTCGAGACGTAAAGATCGATATATTGACGACTATATTCGAGTTCGAAAGGTTCCGAGTGATTCGGTATTTTTCGAGTACCGAGAGTTACGGAATTCGCCGGGAGTATATGGGCCTTATTTGGCCATACGGGAATAGAGGAGATAGGCTAAAGGAAGGAGGCCTGCGCCCTCTAGTCCGAATTGGACAAGGGGCGAGCCCACCTTCCTTCTTCCTCTCCCCTCTTCCCTTCTCCTACTCCAACAAGGAGGTGGAATCCTACTAGGACTAGGGAGTCCTAGTAGGACGCCACACTGGCGCGCCTCCTAGGGTCGGCCTCCTCCCCTTGCTCCTTTATATACGGGGCAGGGGCACCCCATGACACAAGTTGATCTACGGATCGCTCTCAGCTGCAGCGGTGCCCCTCCACCATATTCCACTTCGTCATATCGTCGCAGAGCTTAGGAGAAGCCCCGCCGGAGAAGTCATATCGTCATGAGCTTAGGCGAAGCTCCCGCCGGTGGAGCATCAACATCGCCACCACGCCGTCGGTCGACGGAACTCATCCCCGACACTTTGCTGGATCGAGTCCGGGATCGCCATCGAGCTGAACGGTGCTGAACTCGGAGGTGCCGACGCTCGGTACTTGGATCGGTGGGATCGTGAAGACGCATTTACGACTACATCAACCGCGTTGTTATAACGCCTCGCGCCACGGTTCACGAGGGTACGTGGACATACACTCTCCCTCTCGCTGCTATGCCATCACCATGATCTTATGCGCGCGAGGAAATTTTTGAAATTACTACGCTCCCCAACAGTTAAACAGGAAAATAAAGTCCACCATGTTAAACTAGGCATTTTTCACCCCATTTACATATAAAGAACATTTAATTCGAGCTACGGTTATTTAGTTATGAAATAAATCATTTTAACATGGCATATTAGCAAATTAATGCAAACATCAATTTAAACATTTTTAACATATATGAAAGTGGCATATTATTAATCTACACAATTTTCTCGAGCATTTTACATATATAAAACATTTTAAACCGATGCACAGTTTATTAGTTATTAAATGCATGAAGTCTAGGGGTTTTCAGAATCAGAAACACCGGATAAATAGACAAATTCATGTGGCACAAAAAAAAACATAGGCGGGCTGAAACCGACTAGCCCAACAAGGTAGGAGAGGGCTGGGCGCTGTCACCATGGGCCATGGCCCGGTCGGAGGTGAGGCCATTGGGGGTTGAGGAGGGCTACTGGCTCGCGATCCGCCCGGAGGCCTAGCGTGGGGCACTGCCCACGCCGGGCGCTTGACAAGTCAATGAGGGGCGGCGCTGGTCGCCCTGCTCATTCGACAGGAAAACAGCATGCAGCAGTTAGGGACTTGGCGGCGGCATGTGGGCAACGGCGGCGGACCAAGGCGGGCAGGGAGGTCCGCAGGGCGCGAGAACTCGATTCCGTCCGGATCCGCCGACTTGGTCGCAGACAGCACCGAGGACTCGGGGGCATGGGACTTGGGGCTCCGGAGGATCCGGCGGCAGGATCCAGCCGACGAGACAGAGGGGCGCAGCGAGGCTCGCCGAGGCCCTCTGGGAAGAAGATGGCGGCGCCGCTGCTATTACAGAGAGATCGAGAGTGAGGGGAGGCAGGAGGAAGGAAATAAAGGAGAAGGAGGAGCAAGGAGCGGGCGTCCCGGACCTGGAGCGGTCAACAAAGCGGCGCGGGCGCTCGATCCCGAAGCTTGTTGCTCAAGCAGGGGAAGGTGGCCGACCGCGAGGGACTTGGCGCTGGGTCGTGGGGCCAGTGCAGCAGGGAGGCGCACAAGACGGCACCGGGCAAGGAGAAGCTCCAGGACGGCGGCGGCGACATGGCTTGACCCGTGAGCTCCATCGGGCGACTCATGGCATTTTCCCCTGCCCAGAGAAGAGATGAAGAGTGGGGGTCGAGAGAGAGATGGAGAGCGCAGGGAAGGAGGAGCAGAGGGATGAGGGAGAGGCCTGGAGCGGCTGCTGCTTGCCGGCGGCATGCTCGAGAGGAGCTCCGGCGAGGTGGTGCAGGGGATCGGGAGGAGCTCGGGCGCAGAGAGAGAGCGTCGGGCTCCAGATCGATGCGAGGAAGGGGCGGCCTTGGGGGCTGGTTGTAGGAGGGAGGTGGTCGAGGAGGCTGCTGGTTGGTCCGATTTGGAAAACGAGGAGGAAGGTGGCGGCTTCGGTTGGTGATTTGGATCAGGAGGGGATCCCAAGGAGGAGGAGACAGGGTGGAGGTTTTTGCGGCGGCGGGGAGGAAATGATTGAAGGGACTGCCTAGTCTAGGGTTTGGACTGATTTATATATACATCCGTGGATTAGGCTAGGGTATTTAGTCCTCCGATCAAATCAAACGACCGAGAATAAATAGGTTAGGAGTCCAATAAACAAAACGGAGATGTTTTGTAGACGTTAGGGATGATCCGGACACAACGGTAACGATTGCCCCGGTCGGGTTCGGGAGTTTTACACGCTACGACGGGTTTGGCAAAACGCCATGGAGACAAGGGGTTTTGATGAGCTCGTAAAAGAGAGAGAAGAGAGCGTCCGGTTGATCCGAGAGGGGTCAACAGGACAAGGAAGAAGCGGCAACTACGAGCGAATGCAAGCTTTATGAAAACAATGCCGATGCAATGCACATGATGCCATGAGATGAGATGCAAGACATGAACAAAATGCAAAACAAAAGACAAAACCCAACCACGGAGGAAATAATATATCGCATCTCCGGAAAAGGCAAGAGTTGGAGTTACGAATATGGAAAGTTGTATCCGGGGCGTTACACCTGTCTCTTGACGAGCCGGGCCGGCCGATGTCTTCTTCTTGGTGCTGCCTCGAGGCGCCCTACTGTGGTCTGGTCTTCCAAAGAACGCTGCTCGAAAAGCTCGCTTCCAAGGAGCACATCGCATCTCTCTTCATGTGGCACCGTGGATGACCCCGCCGCTTCTCGCATCTTGAGCATGTTGTAGCCATTGTGGGTCACGGCTATGAACTTGGCCAACGCTGGGTACCCGAGGATGGCGTTGTACGGTGGTGAATGTGGGCGACGTCAAGTCGGCGAGCTCGTGTGAAGTTGTCGCGGGCCCCAAGGTGACAGGAAGGCGGACCTGCCCGATCGGGACTGTGGAGCCGCCGGTGACTCCGAGAAGGGCTTGCTGGCTGAAGCTGGCTGTAGGGCACTTGAAGATTGTTGAAGGTCTCCACGACAGACGTTGAGCCCTGCTCCGCCGCCAATGAGGGTCTTGGTGAGCAGCACGCTGCTAATGATTGGGGAGCAATGCATTGGGAGGACTCGCTGTGGCTGGCAAGACTTGAGCTGATCCGCTGAGCTGAACGTGATGGTACACGCCACCACCGAGAGGGCGCGTGGTCTCGAAGCTTGGGAGGACTGCATTCACTTCACGGGCGAACCGCTTGAAGATGCGGGGAGGCTGGGCTTGGCTCCACCTGTGATGCACGCGATCGCCAAGGCTTCCTCGGAAGCCCCCATCCCCTCGGCCCGATGACGGTCTTCGATTCTCCTGGTGGCGGCAGCGGAGGGAGGCCTCTGCCTTGCGGACGATCCTCATGTGGCTGATCCTCCAGCCCTCGCGAGGTGGGTCTTGCCAGGCCGTCCTCGCGAGGTTGGTCGCGCCACCTTGGCGCTGGGCCGCGGTCTTCCCAGGCCCTACATTTCTTCCTCCTCTCGTCAGAGCCCCTGGGCCGCTGCACTCAGGCGATGCCGACCCTTCTCACAGACGCCCGGAGCTCTTGACATTCATTGGTGTTGTGGGTGTGGAGGTCGTGGTACACGCAGCATCGCTGCCCTTGGAAGACTCAGCTGATCTCTCGCCCCGCTGGTGTCCTGGTCCGCCGCAGTACGGCAGCCCCTTTGCGCTTTACGCCCTGGCCTTGGAATTCTTCTTCGATCCGCGCAGCAGCTCGAGGAGGAGAGGCGCCTCCCTCAGCCCCCGCACACTTGGTCGCCAAGTTGAACAGCTCCGTGGAGGTGCACAGATCTTCATGCATCGCCAGCTCCTCCTTCATCTTGACGCCAGGCACGCTGGCCGGAGAAGGCAGAGATGATGGCCTCCGTCACCCCGGGATCTTGAGGCGCGTTGTTGAAGCGCCGATGTACTTTTGTGGTTTCCGCCGCCGCTTGATTCGCGATGTCGCCACGGCGGTGGCCGGTCGCGAGTACCTTGGAAGTTGGTGATGAAGCGGTGCGATCTCGCCCAGAAGCGATCGTGTTCGGGCAAGATTCAGGAGCCTGTGCGGGTCTGGCCCTGAGCGCCATGGGAAACCAGTTCGCCATGACCTTTTCATCTCCGCTGGCAGCTCGATGCCCAGCTCAGAGCGGAGGAACTCCAGAGGGTCTGCCATGCCATCATAGCGTGGGGGCAGGTCTGGCTTGAACTTGGCGGGCCACGCGATGCCGCGCAGCTCAGTGGTGAAGGCGCGGCAGCCCGCCCGGTCGCTGGGTGCCTTGACGGCAGAGAGCTTGGTCTTGCAGGCCTCCTCGCCGCGGCTGGGGCAGCGAGGGTCTTGACGGCTGGAGCGGGAGTGCTCGGGCAGCTTGTGGGCGAGGAACTTGGTAGTTTCGCTTGCCAAGGCCGGGCCGGGCGGAGAGGGTTCCGCCAGGCCGTGACGCTTTGGGGCTGTGGCGCCTGCCTTGAGGAGGAGGCGGCCGAGGCGCCTGGAGTTTATCGCTGCTGGGCGGTGCGGTGCAGCAAAACGGACGGCGCTGGTCGCTTCGCAGCGCGGACGAGCTCGGCGACGCTGTCGAGCAATTCTTCGAGATGTCGCCGACGGGCGGTAGCGCAGGAGTTCGCTACGCGATGAGTGCAGCTCGTGTTTCCATGCGCGCTGGGCGCGCACGACGAAGAACCAGCGGGGTGAGCGGCGTGGCGGTGCGGCTGTCCCGCCATGGACGGGTGCTGGACGACGCTTGTTGCTCGTTTCGCCGGGCCGGTGGCGGCGTTGATAGCCGTGATAGGAACGACGAGGGCGTCCGCCGCGGGAGCCGCTTGGCGACGTGGAAGCGAGGGCGGCTCGGCGCGGCGCGAAGTTCGACGGGCGCCGATATGGTTGCGATGGTCGGGAAGAACGAGGCGACGATAGGCAGATTCCAGCAGACTTACCGGGCGCGCCAAATGTCGGATCACGGGTTCCGCAGACCGCTAAGGTTCAACTCGGGTGCGCGCTGGAGATCCAGCCTCCACCGCCTCGCACTCGCCGAGTCGCAGGGATCTAAACTACTAACAAGAACAACACAAGAGACGCAAGATTTATACTAGTTCGCCACCGCCAGGTGTAATACCCTACCTAGTTTGTGTGTGTGGATTGCCTCTGGGCCGATTAAGAATAAGACAGGAAGAACAGCCTCGAGGATCTGTTCTGGTGGGTGTGATGAACTGCTGAGTGGTGCCCCGTCGTTTAGCTCTAGGAACGGGTTTTCTCTCTCTCGATTCCGATCGCCGATTCGACCGTCTCCCCTACTCTGAGTGTGGCTACCCTTATTTATAGGCGAAGGCCCCGGCCTCTTCCCAAATATTGAGCGGAAGGGCGCCAACAATTGGCCATTTTGAAGGGGAACAGCGGGTACACTTATCCCGACTAAAGTTGGTCTTCGCCGCAAAAGGCTCGTGATGACACCGCTTGGGCTCCACGATGATCGCATCCCAGCCGCTAGCTGGTCTTGGTCTTGTTGCACCAAATGGATGCCTTTGCTCGATGCCCTTGCCCGTGCTTGCCCCTTTGCACCAAATAGGAAAGAGGACGCCATGCTGGCGGGCGCCTCGACCGGGCGCTCTTGGTCGCCATGGCTTACGCCACGGGCGCCTCGCGAGGTACCCTGCCTTGAACTCTCCGCCTCCGCGTGAGCGAGCCTGACGAGGCCATGCCTGAGGAAGCTCCTTGTCGTCCGCCTCATGAGGCCTGCCCCTCGCGAGGGTCTTGAGCTTGTGTTGATGCAGATGGGCCGCCCTGGCCTCCTTGAGCCACGCCGCAGCCGCAGTGCAAGTCTGGGACCCCTGCCTCAGAACGCCGACAACGCTGGTCCGGGTCTTCCCAAAGATCCTCGCATTCCTTCCTCTCGGTCAGAGCCTCTGGCCGCTGCGCGGCGCTCACGACCTTCCTGCAAGCACGCCCGGAGCTCTTGACATTCATTGGTGTTGTGGGGTGGAGGTCGTGGTACACGAGTACCGCTGCCCTTGGAGGACTCGGGCTGATCTCGCCTTGCTTGGTGTCCGGTTCGCCGCATGAGCACAGCAGCCCCTCTGCGCTTCACGCCCTGGCCTTGACTTCTTCTTCGGGATCCGTGGCAGGCAGCTCGAGGAGGATTGGCGCCTCAGCCCGGCGCACTTGGTCGCCAAGTTGAACAGCTCCGTGGAGGTGCATGATCTTCATGCATCGCCAGCCTCCTCCTTCATCTTGACGCCGCACGCCGCCGGAGAGGGCAGATGATGGCCTCCTCCTACCCCGGGATCTTGAGGCGCGCTGTTGAAGCGCCGGATGTACTTTTGCAGGGTTTCGCTGCCGCTTGATTCGCGATGTCGCCATGGCGGTGGCCGGTCGCAGTACTCGGAAGTTGGCGTTGAAGGGTACGCATCTCGCCCAGAAGAGATAGTGCCCGGGCCGATTCGTGGAGCCAAAAGGGCCCCGCCCTGAGCGCCTATGGGAAACCAGTTCACCATGACCTTTTCATCCCCGCTTGCACCTCGATGCCCAGCTCAGAGCTAGAGGAATCAGAGGGTCCGCCGTGCCGCCGAGCGAGGAGGCAGGTCCGGCTTGAACTTGGCGGCTGCGCAACGCCGCGCAGCTCGGAGGTGAAGGCGCAGCAGCCCGCCGTGGCCGCTGGGGCCTCGGACGGCAGAGAGCTCGTCTTGTGGGTCTCCCCGCACCACGGCCGGGGCAGCGCAGGTCTTGACGGCCGGAGCGGGAGCGCCGGGCAGCTCTTGCGGCGAGGAACATCTTGGCAGTTTCGCTTGTTGTTGCCGGGCGCTCGGGCGGAACGGGTTCCGCCAGGACCGTGACGCTTGGGGCTGTGGCGCCGCCTTGAGGAGGAGGCGGCCGAGGCGCCTGAGCTTTCACCGCCGCGCTGGGCGGTGTGGTGCAGCGAGACGGAAGGCGCTGGGTCGCCTCGCAGCGCGGACGAAGCTCGGCGATTTCGGTCGAGCTATTTTGTAGACGCTGCCGACGGGCGGTAGCGCAGAGCTCATGGCCGTGATGAGCGCAGCTCGTTTCATGCGATGCTGGGCGCGCGTGGATTAAGAACCAGCGGGTGAGCGAAGGCGGCGGTGCGGCTGTCCCGCCATGGACGGGTGCTGGACGACGTTGTTGCTCGTTTCGCCGGGCCGGTGGCGGCGCTGACGGCAAAGCGACGGGAACGACGAGGAGGCCGCCAAGGAGCCGTCGGGCGATATGGGAGGCAGGCGGTTCAAGGCCGGGCGCGGGCCCGACGAGCATCGCATATGGTTGCGTGGTCGGGAAGAACGAGGCGATTTAAATGTAGATTCCGGCGCACTCACTACCGGGCGCGCTAAATGTCGGATTTCGGTTCCGCACCCTTAAGGTTCAACTCGGGTGCGCTGGAGATCCAACCTCCACTGCCTCGCACTCGCCAATCGCAGGGACCTAAACTACTAGAAAGAACAGCACAAGAGACACGAGATTTATACTAGTCCGGCCACCGCTGTGGTGTAATACCCACCTAGTTTGTGGTGTGGTGGATTGCCTCTGGGATGATGAGGAATAAGACAGGAAGAACATCCTCGCGAGGGTCCGTTTCTGGCGGGTGTGATGAACTGCTAGGTGGTGTTCCGCCGCTTAGCTTGAGGATCGGGTTTCTATCTCTCTCTCGATTCTCAATGCCCGATCTCGATCCTCTCGCCCCCTACTCGAGTGTGGCTACCCTATTTATAGGCGAAGGCCCCGGCCTCTTCCCAAATATCGAGCGGAAGGGTGCCGATAATTGGCCATTTTGAAGGGGAACAACGGTACACTTATCCCGACTAAAGTTGGTCCTCGCCGCCAAAGGCTCGTGATAATGCTCGCTGGGCTCCACGATGACTCCTTCCACCGCTGGGGCTGGTCTTAGTCTTGTTGCAATCAAACGGATGCCTTTTTCTGATGCTCGCCGCGCTTTGCTCCCTTTGCACCAAAGAGGAAAGGAGGACGCCGCGCGGCTGGCGCTCGATCGGGCGCCTTGGTCGCCATGGTTATGCCATGGGCACCTCGCGAGGTACCCCGCCTTGAACTCCTCCGCCTCATGAGCCAGCCCGACGAGGCCGGCTCGAGGAAACTCCTTGTCGCCCGCCTCATGAGGCCCGCCCTCGCGAGGGTCTTGAGCTTGTGTTGATGAAGATAGGCCGCCCCTGGCCTCCTTTGAGCCACGCCAGAGGCCACGGCAGCAAGTCTGGGACCCCTGCTGCCTGTAACGCCGACATTTACCTTGCCGCCACCCCTGCACTGCCGCTGCACCGGTGGTGGTTCGAGGAGCTGCCAAGACAAGGCATCGCTGCTGTGCCAGAGCTGATGCAGCATAGGGAGAGGAAGGCGCGACAGACCCGCCAGCGGCGGAAGACCAAGCTCTCCAGGGCAACATCACAAAAGCTCCCGAGGGCGGCCCGATCTCGGGAGACTTTCCACCTCAAGATACGCCACAATCTCCGCAGGACCCGAGCCCCAATAAAGGTGCCAGCCTCGCCGGGCATCCGTGTACTTTGTCAAGACCGTGATCAAGGGCACGCTGGCACGCTACCCAATGCCGCAAAAGCTCCTCGCCGCGACTTGGTGGCCTCGCACAAGTTGCGTACACTACTTACAGTGGCCATCCCATCAAGGTCGCCTCATCTTACCCATTGGAAAGGGTACTGTGAGCCCAAACTCGCCGGAGGATCGCTGAATGGAACATCGAGCTGCAAGCATTCCAATGGGAGTTCAGCACTACCAGGGTCATCAAGGAAGCCGACGACATCTCCAAGAGAGCATCCAAGCGGCAGCAGCAAGAGCCCGGCGTCTTCAAAGAACGGCTCTTCAAGTCATCGGCTGCGCATTCTCCGCAAGCATGGCTCAGCTCTGGAGGAGCTCCCGCAGCCCCCGGCCACGCGAGCCCCAGCTTGAGGCCCAACCTCAGGAGCTAGGCTGCTTTTGGCGCTCGAGCCCCGGGAGGATGCCTGGACTAAGGAATTCAAGGAGTATATGATGCACGGGACGCTGCCAGGGAAGGAAGAAGACGCGGAGCGCGTGGCCCGACATGCCACGTCATACTGCATTCAAGATGGTGAGTTGTACAGGAAACGGCCGAACGATGTTACGCTGCACTGCATCTCCGGCGATCGAGGAAAGGAGTTGCTGGCTGACATACATGGCGGTGACTGCGGACACCACTCGTCTTCGCGGACCCTCGTTGGTAAGATGTTCCGCAGTGAGTTCTATGGCCTACAACACTCAACAACGCGACCGAGCTGGTGAAGTCTTGTGAAGCCTGCCAATTCCACGCCAAGCAGATCCATCAGCCTGCACTGGGCCTCCAAACCATTCCGCCCACGTTGCCGTTCGCGGTCTCTGGACTAGACATCCCGGCCCGCTCCTATGGGCGCCAGGGGCTACCGCTATCTCTACATCGCCATCGACAAGTTCACCAAGTGGGCAGAAGTGGAAGCCGCTCGCACCATTCCGCCGCTCGCTCAAGTTCATCAAGGGCCCGTGGAGCCGCTTGGGTCCCAACCGCATCCTCACGATAACGGCTCGCAGTTTACTAGTAACTCTTCAAAACCCACCGGCTAACCTTGAACGCAGATCTGCTACGCTCGTAGCCCACCCCAGGAGCAATGGTCAGGCTGAACGCGCCAACGCTGAGGTCCTGAGGGGCCTCAAGACCAGGACCTTCAAGAAGAAGCTGGAGGCTTGCGGCAGGGGTTGGCACAACGAACTCCAGTCCGTGTTGTGGTCCATTCGCACCACTGCCACCAAGCCAACGGGCGAGACTCCATTCTTCCTCGTCTATGGAGCTGAGGCAGTCCTTCCCCACAAGGTCAAGCATCACTCCGCACGGGTCCTGGTGTTCGACAAAGCGCAGCAGGACGCCACGTGGGGGATGGATCTCGGGCTAGGGGAGGAGCGCCGTCGCGAGGCCGCACTAAGAGCGGCAAGGTACCAACAAGCTCTACGGTGGTACCATTGCCGCAACATCCGCTCCAGGAAGCTCGAGGTAGGCGACTCGCCCCTAAGGCGGTCCTTCTGTGAAGGGCTGCACAAGCGCCCATGTTGAGGGCCCATTCAGGGTCGCTCACGCCTCCAAAGTCGGGCGCAGCTACCGAGACGCAGGATGGGACACCGATCCAGAATGCCTGGAACATCCAGCACCTCCGGAAGTTCTATCCATGAAGCAAGGCCCAGAGCCTGAGAAGCAAGGCCCAGAGCCTGAGAAGAAAGGCCCAGAGCCTGTGAAGAAGGCCCGGTGCCTGTGAAGAATCGCCGCCCGTGACACTCTCACGTAATAATGAGTTGGGGCCGTACACGCCTCGAGTCTCAAGAGCAGCGCCTCAGCCCCGGGCCCCTCCCACGCCTAGTGGACAGCACTTAGCTCGCTACCGTGAGAAGACTTGAAGGCTAGATTAGGTGCCGACGCGGCTTTTCATTTTCTTTCCCTAGTTGGCCTGCTTTTTCCTTAATCCAAGTTGCTTTTGGCGCTGCTGTTTCGGTTCCCCAACCTTACCGCTTTCTCCGCTCCAACTTGGCCTTGTTTCTCTCTCGCATGCCTCGCGAGGGGCTAGGCAGGTGCCTCGTGATCTTTTCTTCTATTTGCCTTTCGAGAGCCCTCATGAGCATTCCCCTTGCCTTTTCACGATCCACCCTCGCTCGAGCCTCGAAGTTGGCACACCCTCCTAAACTGCGGCGCCTCGGTATCGCGCGATACAAGGCGCCAAGTCAAGGCTTTGGTGGACGGCAAATCTTTTGGTACACCCCCTAACGAATTTTTGCAGCTTCCGAGCAACGCAAACACCGTGCGAGGGAAAGGATTCCCAGAACACGTCAGGAAAGAAAGAAAAAGCTAAGCAAAGCGGCGTTGCAGCAATCCACGGAGGCGGACCCTCACTACAAAAAAAACACTTCCGTGATGATACGTGTTTGTCACAAGAGGTCGCTTTTTTGTCATGCATGTACATCCATGACGCATTTTATGACAGTAATCAAGATAGTCATACCTGCTGGCTGTGAGAAGTGTTCCATGACATTACAAGAATTATCATCGTGGAAGTGTCCACTTCCATGACGATAAATCGCGCGTCACGTAAGTGCTTTCGCAAGGGAGACCGACACGCGGCATCCACCGTAACGGAACGCCATTGCTATCGGGTCCGATTTTGGATCCGATAACCTGTTAACAACCCCGACCAATGGGGATTTTCCACGGTAAAATCATCATTGGCTGGAGGAAACACGGTCGGCTCATCGCTGGGATAGATGTCATCCACTCATTGGACGTATACGCTTATGATATGTCGACACGTGGCACGGCCCAATAGAGGCCCATTCTCGTGAAAAGGCCGCCCGCTTGAATTGGTCAAAGGTGGCGGCCAGCCCATGGAAAGCCTCGTTAACGGCCTGTTCGCGATATAGCCCATTTACAGCCCACTAACCCAAGGCCCGTTACGCCCTATCCGATTAGGCCCAAGAGCGCCATCGGGCCATCCAATATGATTCTAGCCCGCTGCTCACTTCCGCCCATGTATGGCCCATGACGCCTTTTCGCCCATATGAGGCCCTATGTAACACTTGGCCTATTAACGCCCGTGGTGAAACTCGCCTCAATGAACAAAGGTATCACTTTACATCCATTAACGGCTCAGGTGAAACCGCCCGTAATGAACAAAGGTATCACTTTATACCCATTAAGGGCCTGTTATTCGCTTGGGCCGCTTCCAGCCCATGTTATCTTTCGACTTCTCGAGCCCATTTATTCTGGGCTCATTTCAAAGATTCGCTTACTTACGCCTGCATCGCTATTTTTCTCAGGGCCAAATTCAGCCCGTGGTTATAGTCGGCTCGCTTGTGGTCCGTTATACGCTGGGCTGTTTTCATAGCGCCATCAACACGGCCTATTAACGATGGGTCTATGGTCGGCCCATGAGCGACGATTCCAACTTTAGCCCATTTACGCCATAATGTGGGCCCGTTATTGGCCCATGTTTCATTAATCGATCATACGCCCGTGATAAGGCCCATTGATGATACGGCCCAGAAGGCCCATTGTTTCACGCCCGTAGAAGGCCTATTGCTTTACGGCCCGTAGAAGGCCCATCGCTTTACGGCCCGTAGGAGGCCCAAAGGTCAATACAAGAATATTAGCCCATGGTTATTGTGGCCTAGTTTTAAAAATAGGTTATTGCAGCCACTAGCAAACCGCGTAAAAAGAACTGCACCGACTACAAGCAAACAAAAAACAAGACAACAAGGAAATAAATAAGCAAGCGTTATGCTAGGCTATCACGGCTGTTACATTATATTACATCCACTGGCATCAAAGTTCGCCAAAAAGGCAAATATAGGGAACAAAGCAAAGATATCATATACATCGTTGTCAAAGTTGGTGACCAGCGCAAATAAACACCGCAAAGAAAACAAATCCGTAATCGAAACCACTTCGTAAGATCTCAAGAAACAATATCCTGGGACCCATAATGCTCGGGCAAGATGCTTAGCAAGTTTATTAAATTTCTCTTGTTTGGCGCTTAAATCCTCCATTGCTCGTTGCAACCGTAAAATATGCATCTGAATTCTGCAGGACTTCTCACCCTTTAGCTTCCCGTCAAAGACATCTGATCGATGTCTTTCAACTTGAAGTTGAGACTCAAGAAGATGAACTGATTCAGCAGCGAAGTTCAAGAGCTTGTGCCAGCAGAGTGGCCAAGAATCTAACACTACATCAAGACAGGACTTTTGGGTTCCTCACCGTCGCCAAGATATTTTTATCAGCTTTCTTGGAGACCAACAGGATGTCTCACTATCTTGAACCTTATCTCAGCATTACTTCCTTTACCATTGATAACGCGTATCGTTCTCCAATATTTTGTCCGATTCTAAAAGAGAAACAAGGCATACATCACATGTTTACTATGTTGTATATGAAACTCATTTTGGTAAATGAGTTCAGAGTAAAGTGGACAGGATAACAAAGATGAAACAAACATATATCTATGTACCATGGTCACTTTATGGTCTATATCATTCTAGTTTTTGTTGCCAAATCAAGATAGAGACACAGCTCAAATAATATTTGTTCAAGACAAAGGTAATAGACAGTAATATAAGTGTGGGTAACTATAGAGCAATAACAACACTTGTAATGTGCATGACATGAGAACATAACTCTTATTCAATTGAAACTGAAATCAACATAGAGCAGGTTACAACAGAAAACCAGTTAAAGAAACAGGTTTAAAACATACCTGCTGGCGCCATTGGAGTTTCAATTCCATCCTTCAAATTTGAAAATAGTTGGTATGAGTAAATACAAGAATGCAAAAGCAAAGGAGTATGAACCATAGCTACGTAACCTGACCTGAGAACAAATCTTCTTCTCCTTAAGCGCTGAGTTGGGATTCGAGTGGTGGTCCTCGTGTTTTGGGCACTGCAGTTCCCTTTACTAACCGCCGTGTTTGGGTGCTCGTGGTGGAGACGGTGTGTGTCAACTGAACTAGGTTACTATCCGCCGGGTTGGTGTTAGAAGGTGTAGCTGGTTCTTCGTCCAACCGGGTAGGGGTACAATCTGTGAGAGTCTGGGTTATGTGGTGGATCTGGTCCTTGGGCAAGTACAACCGTGGTTCTATCTACATCAATCGGTAGCACTATCTTTTCTCAAGACCGTGTTGTTACTCCCTTAGATACCGCCATCACGCCTCCAATTCAAATGGCTGATAAACAAGAAAAGTAATTGAAAGTATATACATTGTATGATAGATGTGGCAATGGATAGTGGGGAATAAAAGAGGGCATGAAATAATTCATATTTATGTTGTCTAACCAAACAGGATTGCATGACACAATTTCACATATATGATGGCTAACTAAACAGGATAGCATGACACAATTTCACATTATGATGACTAACTAAAAAAGATGGAAAGACATAGTTCAAAATATGAGACTATGTAAACAGGATGACATGACATAACTATATTATAATGTGTTTATTAAATAGGTTGGCATGCCATAATTCACATATATTCACGGATAGAATGCCATAATTCAAAAAATGATGACGGTAAACACTAAACAGGATGAGATGATATAACTATATGATGTCTTTATTAAATGGGTTGCCATGCCATAATTCAGATAGATGATGTGTATGTACTATGTAAACATGATGGAATGATATAATTCAAATATATGATTTATATTTTAAGCAAGTAAGCAGATGGCAATCCATATATGATGTAAACTAAGCAATGCAAGACAACATGCATGACATGGGTAATATAACCCTGCCAAGTTTGAAAATAGACCTCGTGGGGAAATAGGACTGGTCATCGCCTCAATCCTCCTCTAAGGAGCTCTCAGAATCAAAGAAGATGTCTGCTTCAGCAGGTAGCATTGTTCCGCTCAATACCTTGTTTTCACTCCAGATACTTCCATCACCGCTTAAATGGCTGATGCACATGAAGAGTAGTTGAATATACAAACGTTGTCGACAAATGGAACACGAATACAAAAAATGATAGCATGATATAATTCACATACATGATGATTGGCTAAACAGCATGGCATTGCATAATTCACATATATAATGCCTTTGTAACAAGATAGCATTGTATAATTCACATATATAATGTCTTGCAACAAGATGGCAATGCATAATTCACATATATGGTAATTAGACACCTAATGTGGTGGCATTCACACAAAGCATGTCTAAACTAATCAAATGACATAGCAATGCGAGACACCATACGCACGATATGAGCAACATAACCCTGCCAAGTTAGAGCATACACCTCGGGGAATAGGACTGGTCATCTGTCTCTCAATCCTCCTTGAGGAGCTATCCAGAATCAGCGAGATATGCGCTTCGTCGATAGCATAGTCTGCTCAAGACCTTGTTTTCACCTGAATTTGCCATCACCGTGTCAAATGGTTGATGCACACGAAGAGCAATTGAATGTACTAACATTGTTGACAAATGTAATATGTAACGCAAAAAAAGGATGGCCTGATATAATTTACATATAAGATGACTGGCTAAGCAGGATGGCATTGCAAAATTCACATATATGATGCCTGACTAAACAAGATGGCATTGCATAATTCACATAAACGATGAATAAACTAAACAGATGGCATTCACACAAAGGATGTCTAAACTAAGAAGATGACATATTTGATGTATAAAGTAAGCAATGCAAGACACCATATGCATGATATAACCAACATCAGCATGCCAAGTTAGAGCGAAGACCTCAGGGGGTAAATAGGAGTTGTCTTCTCCTTCTGAATCCCCCTCGGAACTGATATCTTCCTCTTGATTACAATCTGAAATGCATGGAGGGGGGCTGCCTTTGCGCCTACCATGGAGCGACGTATGCATGAAATTTTATTGCCACGCAAGGCTCGTCTCTTTTGCTCTACATGTTCAGTTCCATTGTTTACAATAACTGTCATGCATAGGAATAAAACATAATGAGATTATGTAAGGAGTGCATGCAGAAATCCAGAGTGATGGTAGCAACCTGTGGATAGACCCAAAACCAATAATAGCAGTGATAATGGCTTCAGCTTAAAAATACGATAATGGCTTTTATCTGCTTTTTCCCACCCAACATGAAACTCATAGTAGACACCGGAGATTAACCAGATAGTAGATAGATACTATTGATAGCGGCCCCGATATGTACCGCACAACCATTTAAAAACTCAAGTTTGACCATTAGTTTGGAGCTGACTCAGAGTCTAATCGGTGAACAGGACGATAAAGTAGCATGTAATATTAAGCGATGCATAAGGTAAGCAAACACGAAACAATGCGACATCTCTTATGGACCCGTAGTCCTCGAGGTCATCTGCTCGTTGATGATGGTAATGTAGTTTTCATGGCTGCCAAGAGCGGGAAGAAGATCCGAGCCGTGAAAGACAGTCCGAGGCCGGATCCTCGCTGTGCTGGACCTTCGTCGCTGGAGCAGCTGAGCTGGGTGGACGACGGTGCACCAGGAGAGGGACAAACCACGCAAGGTTTTTTTTGACAACTATCTGTAAGAGAAGTAATTCTGTAAGTGCTCGTTTGAATTGGAGGATTCCAACAATGCAGGGATAGGAAATAGACATGAATAGGACTAGAATGCACGTGCAAAGCACAGGATTGAAATGCCAATCTGGGTGTTTGATTCACAACAATTGGAAGATCACAGGATGCAAAGAAGCATGGTGAGATTAAGTCAAACCACAAGAAAATGTACGGTTATAATGCTATTATGCTACTATCTCTTAGTCTTCTGCTTCATGAATAGGAATTTGAAAAGGAGGACACGTGAAAATTAATTCCCCAGTTTTTTCTTTCAAGGAGACACTAAAGGAACAAATCCGTGTGCTCAGTGGACAATATATATAACATGTAGAGTAAAAAGAGATGCAAAAAGTGTACAACCTCTTTGGCGGCTTATGTCGATCTCAACGTGATTGGGTTGGCTGGTGAGGATGTTCTGCTGACTTTGCTGCCGGAGGAGGGAAGAAGATCTTAGCGCTTGGAGATGGAGCCCGAGGTATCGCTCCACTGTGATGGAGGGTTTCGTCGTTGAGCAGCCCGCTGAGTTGTACGACGCCGAGGCTGAAGCAGACAAGAGAGACAACGAACAACGTTAACCTGAGTGGAATTCTAATAGCATCTCCAATACATGATGTAAAATACATAACCACAAAGTGCTAGATGTAAAATACATCAGCCGCTTATCTCGAACTTAACCGTTAAACTGAACTTAACTGTCAAAACTGAATTTTTGCCGTCAAACTGAACGCACTAGAAAGGTGAGGTTACACGCCGGCCGATCGACCTTTTTCTCTCGGTCACCAATTTTGCAGCCATTGATACGAAATCAAGGGCTCGCGGTTCATCTTCAACCTCCACCTCGAGCCGCCACCACCACCGCCAAACAGCACTTCTCAGCCTGTGGGCGGCGGTGCCGCGCCGCCCACCCTGAAAACACTCCCCACCGCCGTCCGCCACCGCCTGCCATCCCTCTAGGCCCCACATGCCGAGCTTTTTCACCGGCGATCCCCATGCCACCGCTTCGCTAACGCCTCGCCACCGCCAAGTAGCACCGCCCCATCCTCGAACCCTAAGATAGATAGTGGGTACTTCTCCGGCGAGCCTCCCTCCTCACAAGGCTGGTTCTTCCTTCACCCCTGAGCTTCGCCCCCCCACACCTCTGAAAATCGATCGACCCAAAAGTCGATTCACCGATCAAGGAAGCAATCGAGCAGCATCGCAAGCAAGAGCAAGAGCAAGAGCGAGAGCAGCATCGCGGGCAAGAGCAATAGAAAGAGCAGACCAGGCACGGGACCGAGAGCAAGAGCAGAGCAGCAGCAGCACGAGCGAGAGCTAAAGTAGCAGCAGCTCCTACTGATGTGGACGTCGCCGCCGAGGGAGCGACGCCGTGGAGGAAGTGGCCGGCGACGCCGCCATGGATGGAGCCACACCGTGTCGGCTCGGGACCGAGCGCCGGCAACACCGTGAGATTGAATCAAGAAGAAAATGCGGCGATTAGTGTACAACCTCTTTGGTGGCGCCGATTAGGCCGCAGCTTCATCCGAGGAACGGTGATGATGATGCTCTTCCCTGGCAGCAGGTGAAGATGGCGGTGTGGGAATGGAGGTGGCGCGAAAGACGAGGGGAACGTCGGGGCAGCTCCTTGGAGGTGGAGGACGGGGTGGCTGAATCGGCAGGACGATGAGATCGACAACGGATCGATGTACGGTGGATGAGGGACGTCGAGGTGTTGCTGTGGACGACGTCGTCGGGGAAGAGGCTCCGGCTGGGTGGCGGACTGAGTAGGGTGCGGGGTTTCGTCGCGGGTTTTCGCGGCCTCGTGTACTAATGGGTGGGCGGATGGGATGGCAGTGGGGAACCATGGCTTAGAGACGCGCTTGTCGAAATGTGGAGAAAGTTATTAAAGTACCCCCACCGATTTGAGGCGGTTCTTTCGGTTCAGGGGTACCACGGCATTTTATGGTCGGGATTTCACAGAGGTGGGAGTTTTCGCGGGTTGTAATTTCGAATAGCAAGGCGCTGGTTGAGATGGAGGGAGTTGTCGGAGCACAATGAGACAAGATATATCTTAAATATTTCGCTAACAAGGCGCTGGTTGAAATTTCCGACAAGCCTAACGTAACTGCATCAAATAAATGCGCACTACAAATGTCATTCAAAACTTTGAAGTCATGTTATGTTTAATTAAAATATTCCTCACGGTATAATGCATGCAACCTACTACTCAAATGAACGCTTTAGTGCATTCCAAACGATATACTACCGCTCAATATTAACTAAATTTGAATTGCTTTCATTTGAATAAGATCTATAGTAATGATTGTTGTGAAGTCAAAGCATTTGAATTCATTTCTCTGTTTTAATAAGATCTACAATCATCATTATTGTCAAGTTAAACCATTGTTTGTGTACTATCTTCACAGCACACCACATGATTAGTCTCGAGTTACATATGAACTAAGTGTACTATATGAACTCGAACTAGATTTTTTGAATCTACTTTATTTTGATTTCAAATCACATTACATTTACAGCTCTAGCTAGATCTTCATAATCTAAACCATGTCTCATATGTATAATGTGTTTATCACATTATGTATGGTGCCCCATCGCCTACGCCTACAAGTATTTAGATGTGAGTTGCAAACACCACACATTACCACAAATTCAAATAAAATGTGAAAATGTTCGATATATAGTATTGTTTAGATTGTTCGATATTTAGTTGTAAGCTGCAAACGCCACACATTATCACAAATTCAAATAAAATGTGAGATTTTTTTTTGTGAATAAAATCTGAGATTGTTTGATGTATAGTATGGTTTAGATTGTTCGGCATTTAGTTGTGAGTTGCAAACGCCATGCATTATCACATTTTGGTATAACACGTGCACAACACGTGTATCACCACTATATTCATGCATGCAATGTTTAAAACACTATAATCTCCTGTTCAAATATATGAATCCGCTTTCATATCAAATTATGATCTTTGTTAGTCTCTTACACCCACACAATCCTCTAACCTTTGTAGCTACCACTAACTTTCTCTGCATGCACACGCCTCCCTCCCTCCCTCGGCATTCTATCCACCGGCACATTAATTTTTTTCTTTAGGTCGCTCTCCCGTAGTCTCCACAACTCCTTTCCCACACACCGATCGATAAACCTCTCCAATGATGCCTGCCTACAACATACACACACACCTTCAATCTCCTCCTTTATGTGTCCTTGCCTCGTATCTCAGTCGACACACGGTAAACTCTCGCCTCTTTTCATCGATCTCACAACATCACACCTCCCCTATCTAGCTAGTAGTTGGGCCTCTCGCACCACCTCCTAGCTCCATTCTCTCTGCTCATCCGCCTCGCTGGCCTTATTTGCCTCTAACAAAAGGACGACACCGACCGGTCTCTCGCTATACATATAGCTAGCTAGGTCCTTATAACTCGTTTTACCCACATGTCAATCGACACCTCATTAGTTGTGCTCTCCTTCCTCCGACAAACAACAATTGATCTACCGACCTAGTTCGGTTTGCTTACCAAACACATGGTTGCCCTTCATCATCCATGGACGCGTCCTGATAGATTTATCACGCACAGGCACACACAGAAACACATCCCCACTCTTATTGATAACATTGCAGTTCCACCCTCAGTTTGTCTAGTAGGCCTCTCCCACCATCTCCGAGAAGCAACTCCATCACCCACCCAACACTCTACCCCTCTCCCTCCCTCTCTCTCTCTCCTCTCTCTCCCTCTCTCTATCCCATCATATTTCCCGTCCTTCAGTTATGTATGGATGTCGACCGATCTCCCTCAAGACATAGCTGGGTTTTTCCTTCTCAACACATATACGAGTCGCTCTACCTCTATAGTTAGGCCGCCTCCCTACCCTCCCCCCACCCCCTCCCCCACACACACCGATACATCGAGCGCCTAGTCATGTCTCCCCGCCACACACAAACTTGACATGTGCCTCTAACGCTCGTAGGCCACGCCCTATATCTTTGACTTGCACACACACACAATTTCGATGGCTCTTCATCGATCTCGCACCCACCCACTTGATCCTCTTCGACTCTATCGATAGCTATGACCCTCCCTCTCTTCTCGTGGATTGCCCGACCTCTATGTATGATATGGATAGGCCTCCATTTCACACACATTGCATGCAAAATTTGTTTGAGATGTCATCGACACATATTCCCACAAATAATTCACGAAATCAACCCCCACCCCACCCCCACCCCCACCCCAAAACAAAAACACTCATGAACGCTGATTTGTATCTTCTCACACACACCCACATAGGTGGGGACGGCAGAAGAGAAGAGGTGCATGCACGCGACGATTCCCTGCCTTTTTCCCAACCACACCCGCTGGTACACGGTGGAGCTCAATTTGTATTTAAAAGGCAGCCCACGTGGTAATTTGGCACGGTAATCGTTGTCCACTTGGTGGAGGGAGGATCATCTACCACGGTGAACAAACAAATTATGCACTTGACGTGTTATGTTTAAAAAGAGGCAAACCATGTGGGGCCTACCTTAGAGGCAAGACTTTTGTTGTGTCACGTCAACTTGTAGAACGAGGAGAAGCTTTCAAGACGCCGCCTCCCCGCCCACGGGCGCTACGGCTCGCAGGATGAGGTGAAGCTTGCCCGCCCACGCCCGCCTCCTCGCCCATGCGCGCGTGGCTCGCAGGACGAGGAGAAAATTTACTACCCCTCCGCTTACTCCTCGTCCCTACTACCTTGGTTATAGAGATTATATCATATTGTTTGGAATATATATGTCCTTTAGTAGATTTCAATATGAACTACTAGTACATACTCCAAACACTGATGTATATAGACGTATTTTAGAGTGTAGATTCACTCATTTTGTTCGTATGTAGCACTCTCCTCGCCTCGACCTCGCCCACGTGCAGGACGCAGCATTCATTCGGTCTCATATAGCCGTAACGATATATACTGACTACCATTATTGCTCGACTTCCCAAAGAGGCTAAGAGCCAATCGCAAGGTTAATATTTTGGAGATGCCAAGCGCAAGGTTATAGGAGAACGAGTAGTAGGTGCCGCGCCATTTATAAATAAAGTTTTTTTTATTCAGTGGCACGCACGCAATATGATAGGTTCATATGGAGAGAAAAGGAAACCGCCCACTATATACATAGTCGACGGGCCAGCCTACACGGTTGCTTGTGGGGTTGCTCTTCACACTCTCTCGCACAAAACGACTGTGGACACATCTCTAACATCCCCGACGGATCACGCCCGCTGGGGAAGGGGTGGATGCTTAGTGTAGATGCGTGAACGCGCCGACGGTGAAACCCACCGCCGGCACGTCCCGATCAGGGGTCCCCGCTGCCTTCTCTCACAAAGCCGGTGAGGTTGCCTTCGCCCCTTGCTCACCGCCACATGGGCAAGGCTGCTGCCTCCCGCCGCCCTCCTCAAGGTTGAGCTACGCCCTCGTGTACAACTCCTTTACAGCCGCTTGCACCATCGCTCCAGCTGCCCATATTACTCCCTCGTGGATATTTTCTACTTATTTTCCCCGCACATACCTCATGGCTTCTACGTAATCGTATTTGTGATGAGTTTATGTCTCATCAACTAGTCCCAGAATCTTATTCTAATCACGCTTCTTCAATATCTTTGCCAGTGGATGCTCATCTCGATTTTGGTGAAACTGCACAAAATGATCCGATGGTCAAAAGGTTGCAAACTTCATTTATTAGGAAGCTCGAACGCTGCCAAAGAAATTGAAGGCTGGTTAGGTTCACGGTTCAAGGGCTAGGGACTGCATGGATCGCTTTTTTCTTTAGTTGCCTCGCTCCAAAATAAGTGTCAACTTTAGTAGTAGTACAACTTTGTACTAAAGTTTGCACAAAGTTGAGACACTTATTTTGGAATGGAGGAGTACATATTTGCTATGATCTGTCAATCATTGAGATGCAATAGCATGCATGTTAGTCTCCTTTGTATTTGATGAAATGTTGCAACGGGCAACCTTGGACGAAGATACATGTAATGTGTCGAAGTTTATAGCATTGTACAAATTTATCTCACTGATAAATTATAGACGTACTATACTAGTACTTCCTCCGCTCCTAAATATAAGTCTTTGTAGAGATTTCACCATGAACCACATGTCGATGTATATAGATGCATTTTAAGTGTAGATTCATTCATTTTGTTCCGTATGTAGTTCACCTAGTGGAATCTCTACAAAGACTTATCTACTAGTAATAGCTAGCCCCCACTACTAGGAATTTTCTATCCTCTCCTTGAGCCACATCATCAAAATTGATGTAGCCATTAGATGAAGTAAATCAGTCCATAATAGCCGTCTGATCTAGACGCTGAGAGGCTCAAGACTAAGCCACATGCAAGCATGCAGAAATACCGTGGCACATGCATGTGAGTGGGTTTTAAATCACATCAACATGTTCTGCATGCAAGCATGCACCGGTAGCATGCATGTAAGTGAGCTTTAAGTCCCATTAACATGTCAAAAAGAAAATATAATCCCATTATGCAGAGGAGTTGGCTGATCTTTTTCCTTACATGGGATGATCTAAATGATGATGGGAGTTTATTTAGTTTGGCTACCACATTTGTCATGCGGTTATAGAGTTTTTTTAGTTCTATGAAATCGATAATTTTGCGCAGAGAGATATATCATTGTTCTCAAGGCAACGCCAGGGACTCATCTAGTAATATTTAGGAACGGAGGGAGTACTATGTAAAGAGTTAGGTGTCGACGGTGATAGTGTGAGGTGGGCCATGTAATCACCGAGCTCATGTGTTTTCACTTCTCTTGCACTCCTCCGCTGTAAGAATGGAGAAAATTGTAATCTAGTACCAAAGCATGGGACATCCAAGCAGTCCTACCACCTCAAGAATAAAGACCAATGAGCCATAAATCACATAGACCCAACAAGAAGTTGACGGATGAAGCAACCATCACTCTTGCGCGCTGAGAGGTTGCGCCGCTTCTGCCCGGCATGAATGCGCACCGATTCTTTTGAGCGGCGCTGGACCGCTTGGGCAAGGGAAGATGCTGGGATGGCGGAGGCTTTGGGTGGGCCAGGCTGGTCAGAGCGGGCGTGGCAGCTGTCCGCACTCACCGGACATGCCCGAAACGAGAGGATGCACTGACTCGGCTAAAATCGCACACTACACACCATCTCTCCGTAGGGAGTAGGTCGATTTGTCGCACTCTCTAACACACACACGCACACGCACGCACCTTGGTCCTGCTATGCCTTCTAACATGACTTATTACACCTAGACGGAGGGAGTAGTAAGTATATTTAGATACGGTGGCACACCGACTTAAGTCGAATACAAGTGCCCAAAATTTGTGTGCATGTTATAATAATGATTCACTTAAAATAGTACGTGAGCTAACAGAGGATCAATTGACAATGTTCCTGAGCAGTAGCGTAGATGTGTGAGGTAAGATACACCGGGCGCTTTTAATTTTTCTTATTAATTTTTTTGTTTCACCTCTGACCGGTGGGACCCAACGTACTATGTGGAGAGAGGTAAGGTGAGTAAGGCTGCATTATTTCTGCACCATCGTGATAGTCTTACCACCAAAGCCACATGACACGATTATGATTGAAATCCCAATGACTCCCACACACACAAAAAACACGGCATGCTTGTCACACTAATGCAGGAATGTATAAAGGTTATTTTCCTCGCTGAACATAACGGAGGGTTGTATAGCTGGTTAGCCTGTTCGCCATCAAACTTGAGGTCTCGGTTCGATAACTACACTTGAGCATAATCCTTGCCAGAGGATGCTTTGATCGTCAAAATGTTTTCTAGGTTTTCACGCCAAGGGAAGGAGGTTTAATGCTGTCGCCGTCGGGCGAGGGAGGGAATCCACTCATCCGCACAGCTGTTCACTTTCCACCCAATGCATGGGCGCTGGAGGGCCTCCGACCCTTCTTCTTCGCCGCCGTCTCACGCTTCCAATCGAACCACGCCCCAAGAACCTTAAGGTATAATTTAGTTACTCCACATGCATTGCTCTAGCTGCATGTATACCATGAATCTAGGACGGGTTCAAAGAGGAAGGGAGAGGGGAAAGGAGGGAAAAGTTGTATATAGCATGAATCTAGGATGTGGTTCAAAGAGGAAATGAAGGAGGAAAGTTGTATAGCATGAATCTAGGACGTGGTTCAAAGAGGAAAGGAATGTGGGAAAGTAGTGGGGAAAGTTGTATCGCATAAATCTAGGACGGGTTCAAAGAGGAAAGGAAGGGCAAAGTACTAGTTCAAGAAGGAAAGGAAGGGACAAGGCTGTAGAGTTTGAGCAGACTAGATTTGCTGTGCTCACATAGGGAAAGGTGTCTAAAGATAACAAAACGGGACCAACACAAATATGCTCCTTGGTTGTTTGTTCTTTGTTGCAACAGACTGTGCATGACCACAAGACATCGGTAGATGCACATGGTGCTGGTGCGCCCACCGTCTCCTGCAACTCATTAGTTGTTGTTAATCTAAGGCCCTGCTTGGTTAAAACTCCCTAGTCCCTACCGCTTGGTTCCGTGGACTAAACATGGACTAGAGGTTATTAAATGACATGCTAAAAGACCATGTTACCCCTAGTAATGAACTAATAGAAACAAGGTGTATGCGTGGCGTGGGCAACTGTTGAAAGTCCCAAAAGACTCCTCGGGTCTTCTTTCTTAGTCCCAAATGCCCACTTTTAGTCCCTAAAAGTCCCTCCTGCTTGGTTTAGATGGACCGACACGGAGTTTTTTAGTCCCTACACCAAAATGTCCCCGTAAACAAACACCTCTAATAATGTCACTGAAAATTGATGCAATGCCACGCTTAAAAGAAAATTACATGTTTAACTAATTTTATTGTTAATATAATCTCTATGTTAATATTAATCAATGCCCCGCTTGAGAAATGCTACTGTCTTGCTTTCTTTCCCATTTAGATAAGGTAGATGCTTCTTTTGTTGGCTTCGTGTCATCCACCGTTATTGACCACTAATTGTTTCCTTTGCACCTCTATGTAAACAGGTTATTCTATTCACCTGTTGCCATTGTGACCTTTTTGTTGCACTTCACAAAACACTTTTTAAAAGAGTGTTTTGTGCAGTTCAACCAAAATGTCACACCGACAACATTGCTTGATTACTTGATCTTAGTGGAACTGCACAAGAGGAGATCTTACTTCCTATCCGTTAAGGCTTAATTTGGTTCAGATCTTGTTCTTGTGAGTTGTTTGAATTCGTGCATCATGATAGGTCAAGATTAGCCTTCTTTCACATGATTCTGCAGTGTGCTTTCATATGTTGTGCTACTTGTATGATAATGTTGCTTGATTTTAGTGAACTGCACAAATGGAGACAAGACTTCCAATCAGATGTGCACCGTAATATCCCATTGAGGTAAGATAAGGATATTTCACAACCGCCGCCTCAGATTTTGCCACTTTCATCGAAAAATAAGTTTAGTACTATACTTGTGCTCCCTAATTGACATGCCAAATTTACATTGAAGGCTAAGCTTGTCTCGTTATTGAACCAAGTGATGAAGGGAAGAACAAGCGGAAGAAAAACAAAATCAACTCCCTGTGCTGTAATGAAGCAATCGAACTGTGATGACACAAGTAATGATATAGTTTTGCATCTTAATTTATTGTTATGGCTAGAACGAGCAATTGTTTTGCCACTGATTTGATGCCATACGTAATTATCTCTACTTGTGCAAACATGGATCTTCTTTGAAGATACCATATATTTTAGTGGAACTGCACAAGAAGATGTTGGAAACATTTAACTAATCGAGGAGTATATAGTAAGCATGGCCACCCTCGTAGATAGCAACAGATGGTTCCGAGGAGTGCTTCATCTCAGATGCTCTACACAATCAGCCTCCTACAAAGGTTGGTACTCTCCCACCGATTTCATCCATATGATTGAGCTTTGTCATCTCTATTGGTTTTGTGCTACTGCTTAGATACTGTCATGAAAAGTGGTATTGTCCTTGAGAAGTGCTTCATCCGTGTTGTTTTAAATATTTCCTTTCCTTTTTCTCGAGCAAACATGGATGCTAGCATTTAGTAGTCCTCTTGTCTTTGCACAACAGGATCATCTTCCTCTCAAGAAGAATATGGAGTACGTGAAGTGACTAGTTCCGATTATGCCAGATGAAGAAGCCCTGCCTATCTTCTCATCGTAAGGAGCAGTTGAAGGATGGTTACATTACTCCCCACAAGACCAAACTAACTTCAGCTCGTATGACCGACAAATCCATTTTTTTGCTATGATGCACGAGTACAATGTTGTTCTAGGATTCTTTCTGGTGAGTTCCATTTTTCTAAAAGTGTGCTCTACATGGACCATGTATGAGCCTGTTGAAACTGGCAAATCATAGTGCAGTTTGCTTTATACTAATCACTTTTTGTATTTGTGCAAACAGGGTGCTCAGCTTGATTTCAATGGGAACTGCACAAAATGTTCATGAATACATCGAATCATTCATTTCACCACAATAAAGGAGGTGCCGATAAGTTCAGGCGCTGTAAACATATAAGGGCTTAAATCATAAGCTACGCTGCGAATTTGGTTGATTTTGGTGGAACCGCACAAAAGAACAAGCTGGTTTATTTAGCATGAGGTGCCATGTCAATGTCCGAATCGATGTCAAACCCTGCCCATTCCACAATCGTAGGCATTTGATATTTTGGAATGGGACAACCTTGTCAAATTTTGCTCATTGATTTTAGCAAGACATGCGTTTGATATTTTCGAATGGGACGCCCTTTGATGTCAGCAGCGTCGATCTATTTTTTTATTTATTCTTTAGTTGTGAAGTAAAAATTTCCTCTGACATGTGAGTCACTGAGATGCATAATCATCGATTGTTTTGAATGTTTTCTATGAATTGCCAGGCCTGTGTGTTTGATTGCAATGTACATAAACGCTAAAAAGCTGCTCAAACTCTTTGTACTCCTTCTGTTCCTTTTTACTTCGCACATTGTGAAAGTGCATACTTTTTTGTATAAGATTGGTCAAAGTAGAGATACTTTGACTGCAGACAAAACTTGTATGCAGACTAGAAAGGACCGGAGGGAGTACATGTGAAACTGCTGCAAACGAGGTGATCACCCTGGGAATAATGCTAGTACGTATTGTTTTGCATGTTCATCCAATGCCAGTGATACAGGAATTCGAACTAATCAAAATAAATTCATTAATACACGGTCGGATTTCATATAAACATGCCGGATTTCATTACATTTCATACATTCTTCAACTAAAAAGGGGTGCGCTGGAGGTATAATTAATTAACCGAAGCTACCCACCTGTGTCCCAATCGAAGTAATGAAGCTGCCATGACTTAATTGCAGGTGCAGTTGTGTAATCGACATGTGGCCTGTTGGGCCCATGTGGGCCACCAATCGCATCAAAGAAAGCTAGTAGAAGCAGCGTTTTTCAGCACAGCTCTCCGACTCCACATCGCCGCCAAGAAGCTAACCGCCATCAATGGTCAACCCGCCTAGCTTGGCTTCAACCGAGGGTAGCAGCGGTGGCCTTACTCGGACCCGAAAGCGGCGGCGACTCACCGTGGTTCTACTCTTCCTTTTTTTATGTGGCGCGCTCGCTGGCAGGTGGGAGGAGCCGGTGATGTCCTTCGTCTGCTGTCGGGCGGCAGCGCCAATGAGCGGTGGAAATCTTCCCCACGCTGTCGGGTAGGTGGGGCCTCGGCTGAGCCGGTGATGTCCTCGCCTCGCCGACGCCAAAGGAGCGGGACTCACCCGAGCCGGGCATCATCCTCTTTCTCGCCCTCTGTCTCGCCAAACAGCGCCGCTTCGCTTCATCGCCCTCTTTGCTAGCCTCTTTGTAGGCGGCCGCAGCCTCCGCCACCGCATGCGGTACCGCCAGCGCCGAGGCGGTTCCTTTGCGGCGGAGCGGCACGAAGTCGAGCAGCGCCCCTACTCCGCTTCGCCTCGCGGCGATCTGCGCCTCCGCTTCGCCGGCTCATGGAGGAGATGGTGGTTGTAGGCGGCGCCTGCGCCCCGGAATCGCTCCTCACGATCCGCCTCACCCGTCCATATATTGGGCACGGGCTCGCCGATGGTCATGGTGCAATGCACCGCGAGGATGGCGCGGAGGTGGGGGTTGGCGCTGGATCGCCGATTACCATGTTCTCCATTGGGACGCCGCTGCCCTCCCGGTTACCTCGCCGGCAGCAATGGCTGCCATCTCTTGTGGTCCATCGTCCCGCCGCCCCAAGAGCGCTGAGCGTGAGGAAGCCATGATGGGCAGTACTGTGTGGAAAGGAGAAAGGAACGATGCGATGATCGCGGATATGGCCGACGCAGCTAGCCTATATAGCAATGGTGGGCGGGCGGAGGGACGGACATGTGGCGCCGAGTAGCCGCCGGGCAAACCGCAGATCATTAATGTGGGTGGCAGATGGATGGACGGACGACACTTGTGTCGCTTGAAGGCGGAGCAATCGCTCGCACCGGAAGCGGGCGGGCGGCGCTGACTGCTCTGGCCAGAAAGCGAAGCGCAAGTAGGAGATGACTTCACTTGGAGAGGATGACAATGGGGACCCACCAGGTCGATAGCCTCACGTACGCAAGTGCCTCCTTATTATATATATAACTATAATTTATTTTGCTTCCTCCTGGTTTCCTCACATCACGGTCCAACACCATTGTCAACCTCCTAGAGTAGTCAATAAACAAGAAAATTGCACAAGAAGCGGCCGACAACGGACCAAGCAGCTCGAAAGTATTTGTGCAGAGTTCTTCGATGTTTAGCCCAGATATTAATTTTTCTCCTCCGAACAACAACGAAACATCGCTGCAGGTATTAACTTGGTGGGCTGTGGTCTGCCTAGCCTGTGCCGATATCCAGCCTGTATTAATTTTTTTCAAGTCAAAATGGCTACCCCAGCTATACTTTTTTTAGGAATACCCAGCAAGGTCAAGTTGTTATTCTCTTCACTGGGCTGCAAATTTTTCCTAGGAGGGATGCATTAGGCTTAACAAGAAAATGGGCTTTAAGAAATAATAAATGGGATGTAATTGTAAAACTGGCAAGAATTATAAAAAATGCACCAAACACGTGATTACTTTATAAATTATTATTTTTGGATATTGAAAATTTTAATTTCATTAATTGTTGCAGCTTAATGTTTCTTTGGATTTTACGTAATATAAATTTATATTGAAATTGTATTTAATCTGACTAGAAATTTCGGATAAAATATTTCGGATCCCATCAAAATGTGGGAAATTTTATTTAATTCTGTTTTGAACGGTTGGTTGAAATGGGCTGTACTTTAACAAACTGTAAATGGGCTGTAGTAAATTCCATTAGAATTCAAAATGGCTACACATTCTTACAAATCTCAAATGGGCTATAAGTTCTCTCGCCACACACTTCTGGCCTTACTAAGTTGACATCGCCCCTAAAAAACAGAGTTGACGCAGATGCAAGGCTTTTTGAACTTATAGTCAACACATGGTTCTAGCAGAAGGGTCATGGATGTCCATCCAACTGATGACGGCTTCTTCTTCAATCTCGGATATTCTAGCTTCACCCGCCCAAAAATGATTCCTCCCCGACATCCGGGCGCACTGCTTCGAAGTCGATTCAGGCCTACTAAGTTGATGTACCAAGGATTTGTCAACTTAGTCAATATAAACGATTCTAGCTGCAAAGGACGTGCGATGTCCATCCAACGGCCGCCGTGTTTCTTCAACCTCCGGTCTTCTTGCTCTAGCCGCCCAAAGCAGGCCGTCGTTGCCCGCTTCCCGCCTCCCGTGGGTTGGCCAGGGCCATGGAGGCCTCACCGCCTCTACTACTCCCACCGCTGGCCGTGCCATCCTCCACTCACCCACACCTCGTTATTCAAGGGCGACAGAAGGCAGTCAACCCTGAACCTCATACTCTCTCCGCTGTGCATCCATTGCTGCGCTCTTCCCCGCCCGCCGCCCCTTCCTAGGCCTTCGCCGTCGCCCACCGCTATGGTGCTCTCGGCGCGCGTGGTCAATGTGGTCAAGGAACGATTTCCATCGGATGTGGATCAGACGCGGGAGAGGCCGACAGTCGGGTCCACGGTAGCCGCAAGGAAGTGCCTCCTTATTACACGCGAAAATAATTATTCCTCCACCGAGAGCGGGATCCACGGACGGGCCACCAGATTCGCGAAAAAAAATGATTCGCCGACTGCTGGGACCCACGAGCTACATCTTCGCACGCAAGGAAGTGCGTCCGAAAAACGATTCAATCGATCGACCTGGGCCCACCTGCTACATCTTCGCACGCAAGGAAGTGCATCCGAAAAACGATTCAACCTGGGATCGCCACCCGCTACACCATCGCACGCAGGAAGCGTCCCGCAAAAAACGATTGCCTCTCGATTGCCGGGACCCAAAGAGCTACACCTTCGCACGGAAGGAAGTGCGTTCGGCAAAAAAAACCAAAACGATTCGCTTCGACCGCCGGGACCCACTGCATACATCTTCGCACGCAAGGAAGTGCGCCCGAGCAAAAAGAATGATTCGCTTCTCGACTGCTGGGACCCACCGCTATATCTTCGCACGAGCGCGCCCGCAAAAAAAACGATTCGCCTTCGATCGGCCGGGACCCACCAGCTACATCTTCGCAGTAAGGAAGTGCCCGGATACGGACCCACCTGGTTGAAGCGACGAAGCGTTGTCATTCTGGTCGCGAACGGTAACGTATACCGGTCGCTAGAGATGCGCGCGACGCGTTATAGTAGAGGTGCGCACGTAGCATGTACACGCACGCATAAACGCCAGGGTGCAAGAAAGAAAATACGGCCACGTATGTGTACATACGGCGGGTCTCAACGCCTACTCGCATACGATGGCCGTGGCTCGTACATGGCTGGGTCTGAACGGAGAAACAACGCCGCCATCGTGGTTCATGGGGGAGGCAACGGAGTGTGTCGTTCATGGGGAGGCAACGGAATGCGCCGGTTCATCGGGAGGCAACGGAACGCTGTGGGAGCCAACAGGCTTGACGGAACACGCGATGGAACGAGGTTCAAGCGCATCGCGACAACGGAGGAAATGGACCTCCCACGCTCGAACGGTCGTCGTTGATCGGGAGGTGTAGCGCATCGCAAAACGGAGGAAACAGACCTCCTACGGTCGTAAACGGGGTCCTGTTGATCGGGAGGTGTGGCGATCGCAAAACGGATTTAAACGGACCTCCTACACGTCGTAAACGGGGTCCCGTTGATCGGAGGGGTGGGCGATCAGAAAACCGGATTAAACGGACTTGTGTTGGAGCGCCACTACGAAACGGGGGTCCTGTTTCATCGGGAGGTGTGGCGCATCGCAAAACGGGACTCCACGGGATACCTGTTCATCTCCACCATCGACCTCCCTCCAGCCTCCATGGGCTACCGTCGACCTCCTCCACCTCCACGGGCCCTGCTCATCCAGCCTCCACCCCCGCCACTCAACCCGCTATTGGTCAACCACCCTCCACGCACCGCTCCACCATCTACTGCTCATCCAGCCTCCACACCACGGGTCCTGTTCAACCACCCTCCACGGCCACCCTCCACCGCCCATCGCTCATCCAGCCTCCACACCACGGGTCCCGCTCATCCAGAGGCAACGCAACCGCCACCGCTTATCCACCCCCCCCCCGCAACGCCACTGCTCATCCAATCGATCGGCTTCGCTAGAAGCGAGCGGCGAATCGCCCATCGGGTTCGCCACAGCCATCGATCGATCGCTGGGTTCAAGAACGCAGAGCCCGCAGCGGCAATCGCCGAGTTCGCTAGAGCCCAACGCCGCACACACGCCGCACGCACGTATGAGAGAACGCGCATCGCCGCCCCCGACCTCCCACCGTGAACCGCAACTCCCCAAATTTTCCTCGCCTCGCTTCTACCAAGGTTTTTCCTCCATGGACGGCCCAAAGAATGTCATGCAGTCGCTGCCTCCACCCGCCCCAGACGAAAAAGCCCATTTTCGTCATGATTTTTGTCATAGAAGTAGGAGCCCACCACATCTATGATGATACCGGTTTTGTCACAATTATCGTCATAGAAGTGTCATATGTATGACAGAAAAAAATTTGCTCTCCCCAAAATGTCACGGATGTGTCTTTTTTTGTAGTGCCTTGGCGACGCCCCAAGCCTAGCCAGATCTTCTCGCCTTCCGGGCGCGACGACGAGATGACCCGCTGCCTCCTTCGAAGCGGCGGTGACGCTGCTGTTGGTCGAGCTACCGCTGTTGGAGCTGGCCATCGAGGAAGAACCGCCGAGTCTGGAGGAGACCTGTCGCCGCCAAGGACAGGCTCGCTCGCCCTCATCACGACTGGTCACTAAGGCCGAGCACTCTCCTCGCCGTCTCTTTGGCAAAGACCCGCTATACGACCATCCTCTCCTAACACCCTCACATAGAGGGTCGACACACCATCATACCTGAAGCGGAGAGTGCAACGCCTGCCGTGCCAAGCTGCTGGGCGGCGAACGCTTGCTGTACCAAGGGCTAGGCTGCGCGTGTCACAAGGAGGTCTCGATCGCGACCTAAGAGGCTCCGCTGCAAGAGCTATCCGCTGCAGCCAAAGCCCTCCCCCTGACCGGAGGCCGCAAGACACCGACAAAGAAGCGTGGAAGTTGAGCCGCGGCCGCCGGGCTCTCCGACTGCAATCTAACTCCGCGATACTCTCAACAATGGAAGGCGCCAGGCGGAGGCCACGCCACCATGTGCGCGCCTCATCGGGCTAGATCGCCATGGATGGACGATCCTCCGGTACGCGGCTGGCGCCCCGACTTGGTGGGCCATGGTGGGGTCGCGAAGTTATGCTGGCCGCCACGGGCCAGACTTTGGCGCTGTGGAATCGAGGCCCCTGCGAGGGCCTTTCCTTTCTCGGGCCAGAGATCTCTTCCGTGGCACCATCCGATGGCACCACAAGCAATGGACAAAAGAAGTAAGGAGCAAGGAAGAGATGGGCAATGGGGGCTCCGCTCCCCTCCCTATTTGTAGCCAGAGAAGGCCAACCGACATCTCCCATGATCGCAGGTAATGATGGCTTTCCTTGCATGTCACAGGGACTTGTCAAATCATGCAGTTGCCGAGGCAGCAGGAGAAGCGGAGACGCCCACGCCCAATCAATCGCCACGGATCGACTAAGGTCAAGAGAGCTTTTAGTTCGCGTGTTCGAACTTGACCCTTGGCTTCGCCATGAGCTAAGCCCGAGCGCACTTTGGGCCCGGGGCTACTGTCCATGCCTCGGGAATGGGGGTCCCTGCAGATTGCTTCACCAATGCCCACAAATGGCTAAGCAAAGCATTTACGACCCATCTTTGTCAACAAGGCATCCAAGACTCGCTGAGGGCCCAAGCCTCACGAGGTGACAACGAAGACCTCCTTGAGTGGCTCTAGCTGCAAGGTGCTCACAAGGAGCGGAGATATCAAGGCGGGCAAACCTCACGAGACTCTCCCCGACGTGAGCTATGATTTAACGGTGCCAAAGGGTGCCGTGCCACGCCAGCGCCCCCATTTTCTCTTTGGTGCTAAGGAGGCAAGCGCAGCGAAGAGTACCGAGGCATCAAGCAAAGGTTTCCATATAGGTGCAACAAGACCAAGACTGAGAGGACGGCAAGGCGGAGGTCATCAGGAGCCCAAGACGCTGCCACCCTGTGGCTTTTCAGAGGCGAAGACTGCTTTGTCGATAGCTTGTACTAGCTGTCCTCTTCAAATTTGCCTCCGCCGCTGTTGGCTCCCTTCCCGCCAATATTTGGGAAGAGGACCAGGCCTCTGTCGTGCCTCGCAACGGGGTCCCCAGACTTGCCTGCTCGGCCTCATGACATGGTTTCAAAGGGGGCCCAGATGGCCCATCTTCATCAACACAAGCTCAAGACCTCGCCAGGGGCTGAGATTTGGGCGGACGACAGGAGCTTCTCGTGCACGGCCTCATCAGGGCTGGCTCACAGGAGGCGGAGAGATCAAGGCAGGTACCTCACGAGGTGCCCATGACGCAAGCCATGACGCACTAAGGGCGCCAGCCACAGCAGTTGTCCTCCTTTCCTCTTTGGTGCAAAGGAGCAGGTGCATGCGAGAGCATCAAGCAAAGGCGCCCATTTCGTGCAACAAGACCAAGACCAGCCCAACGGCAGAAGGAAGTCATTGTGGAGCCCTAGCCGGGCCACCACTAGAGCCTTTGACAAAGCGAGGACCATCTTTAGTCGATAAGTGTACCAGATGTTCCTTTCAAATGGCTAATTGTTGGCGCCTCTTCCCGCCATTATTTGGGAAGAGGCCCAGGCCTTTGCCTATAAATAGGACTAGCCTCCCACTGTGGTAGAGGCAGCTTGAGCTAGGCTTGATCTAGAAGAGCAAGAAGCAATCTTGAGAGAGAGAGAGAGAGCGATCAACTCCTTCTAGCAGTTCATCGCCGCCAAGAATGCACCTCACGAGGTTGTTCTTCCTTGTATTGTTCATCACCATCAGCCCAAGAGGCAATCCACCACACCACAAACTAGAGTTGGGTATTACACCACAATGGTGGCCCGAACTAGTATAAACGTTGTGTCTCTTGTGTTGATCCTTTCGTAGTTTAGATCCAAGCGAGGCGGCGGGGTGCTGGTAGGTAGAGGGCGAGATCTCCGCGCGCAACCCAGTATTCGAACCTCAAGGGTCTACCGGAACCCGAAGTCCGACATCTGGCGCGCCAGGTAGGGGTGCGCCGAAATTAGTCTTCCGCCGCCCTGTTCTCCGTCGACCACCCCATCCATAAACCGACACTCACTGGCCCGCACCGAGCGCCGAGCCGCCTCGCTTCCAGACGCCCAGACGCCCTGCCGGGCGGGCGCCTCGCTGTTTCGCCGCTGCCGGGCCAATGCCGCCATCGCCCGGGCGGGGAACGAAAGCAGCAAGCATCGCCCCAAAGATCCTCCGGTGAGGCAAGACGGCCGCATCGCTATCCCTCGCCGCCTCTTGCCGGTTTCTTCATCGCGGATTTCGCAAGGCTACCATGGAGGCTCGAGAAAGGCGCCATCGCGCAAACGAAGCTCCTGCGCTACTCGCCCTGCCGACGACGTTTACGAAGAGTGGCTCGACTGCCGCCGAAGCTCGTCTGCGGCGCGTGGGGCCTCTGCCTCGCCCCTGGCCAGATCGCACTCCCGCCCCGCGCGGGCGATGAAGTTCGGGCGCCACCGCCCCCCTCAAGAAGGCGCCTAGCCCTCAAGGCGCGGGTCCTCGGGCGGAACCCGCCTGTCTGGCGCTAGCGCTGCAAGAGCAGAGCTGCTGTGAAGTCCTCGCCGCAAGAAGCTGCCCGAGTGCTCCCCGCCCAGCCCGCCATGACCACGCCCTGCTCCAACAAGATCAAGACCACGCGCTGCTCCCAGCTGCATCACATGGGGACCCGCAAGACCAAGCTTCTTCGTCACCTAAGGCCTCCTGCGGGCTACAGCGGGCTGCCGCGTTTTCACCACCGAAGGCGAGCGTCAAGGTGGGTTCGACAAGTTCTGCCAGACCGCCTTCCTCGCCACGACGGTACGGCCGACCTCAAGATAGTTCCTCTAGCTTCTACGTAGCTGGGCATCAAGCCGCCAACGGAGACGAGAAGGTCATGGCGAATCGGGCTTCCCATGGCGCCAAGGACGGGCCCAGACGCGGGTTCCTCGAATCCTGCTCTGTGCACGATCTCCTCCTCGACGAGATGCGCACTCCGCTTATCGCTAACTTCCAAGGTACTTCGGACCGACCATTCCGCCATGAGCGACATGCGCCGCATCAAGCGTAAAACCTGGAGACCTCGCAGAATACATCCAGCGCTCAACAACGCACGCCTCAAGATTCCTGGTGACCCAGAGGCCATCATCCCCGCCTTTCTCCGACGGGCAGCGCGACGCCAAGATGAAGGAGGAACCGCGATGCATGAAGACTTGTGCACTTCCTTGAGCTGTTCAACCAGGACCTGCGCGCCAGCTGAGGAAGGGCGCCCTCCTCCTCGAAGCTGCCCGCCGCACCCTGTAAGAGAAGAAGCCCAAGGCCAAGGACGGAAGCGCAGGGGCTGCCGTGCTCGTGGCGTAACCGACACCAAGCGGGCAGGATCAGCCCAGTCTTCCAAGGGCAGCCGACATCTGCTGTACCACCACCTCCACACCCACAACACCAACGAATGTCAAGAGCTCCGAGCAGGCGAGAAGGGAGGATTGGCCAACGCCCCGACCGCAGCGACCGGGCTACGACCGAGGAGGAGGAAGGAACAGACACCGGAAGACCGCTGCCCCCGCTAAGGGTGGCGCGACTAACTCGCGAGGATCGGCTGGCGGACCCGCCATGAGGGAGGCCGGACGGATCAGCCTCGCGAGGATCACCGTGAAGGCAACGCAGCCTCCTCCTCCCGCCACCGCAGCCAAGGAGAAATGAAGACCATCATCGACGAGGGGCTGGGGGCTTCAGAAGAAGGCGATCGCCGTGATCCTCGGGCGGAGCTCAAGCCCCAGCCTCTCAATGCATCTTCGCAGTTCGCCACAAGTGAATGCAGTCCTCCCCAGCTCGGCCACACGCCCAGTGGTCGGCGCGGCGCCATCACGCTCAGCTCTGGATCAGCTCAAGTGTGCAGCCACAGCCGAGTCCTCCCGATGCTTTGTTCCCCAATCATCGCGAACGCGCTAGTCACAAAGACCTCATCGATGGCGGGCAGTGGCTCAACGTCCGTCCGTGGAAACGCTCAACAATCTCCAAGTGCCTTACAATCAGCTTCAGCCAACCAAGCCATTCTCCGGGGTCACCGACGGCTCCACGTCCTGACAGCAGGTTTGCCTCCTGCTCACCTTTCGCAGGCATGATAACTACCGCACACTGAAGCTCATCGACTTCGACGTCAGCCCACATTCGCCGCCATACAACGCCATCCTCGGTACCCAGCGCCGCCAAGTTCATGACCGAACCCACCACGCTACAACGCCCTCAAGATGCTAGGAAGTGGCGGTGTCATCACGGTGCCCCGCAAGAGAAAGACGCGGTGTGCTCCTCGGAGCGGGCCTTTCAGCCGTGATCACCGGAAGACCCGGATCGCGGAGCAGGAGGCTTCCCAGACCGCCTCAATAAGAAGAAGACATCGTCCGCCTGGCCCCTCAGAGGCAAGCCTCGTGGTTCAAGCACGCCAGGGGGAACCTCCTTCATCGCAGGGAAAGCGCCGGCGCCTCCTCAAGCAGGCTCGGGGCCTCGAGGCCACCGACCTTGCTAAGGTCACGAGGAGGCGCTTGGGCACCACTTGAGGCGTGTTTCAAGCACGCTTCTCAAGAAGGAGCAAGGCAAGGAGGGCCAAACCTCGTGAGTTCGCCAAGAAGACCATTCAGAGCTGCAGGAGCCAAGAGTCATGAGTGGCAGCCGCCGCTACTCGCTGTGGCTCCCATCCAGGCGAGGATGGTGGGTTGCGGCTCTGCATCGACATACCAGGGCTCAACCGAGCCGCCTCAGAGCGCTTATGGCCTCTCTCGGGGCGCTAAGTGAGGCTCACCCCACAGCCATACGCTCGCATGCCTTACGGCCATTACCAAACGCTGCTGCCACGCACCAGCACCATGAGGAGCATCTCGAGGCTCAAGAGGTCAGTGTTCCATAGCCCCGCAGAGATGGAGATGGTCCACGAGGAGCCACCAGCGCCCCGAGCCTCCCGAGGCCCCGAGCCTATGGGCTCGTGAGGATCGGCCCGCAGCCCACCGAGTCCGGCTGCACCAACACCCTTTCGCCTTCAACACTATCAGTGACATCTTTCAAGTTTCATTTCCGACTGGAGCGCCCCTAGGGCTACATTATTCCTGTGCCGTAGGGTCCGCCCTCCCGTGTGTATCCCTTTACTCGTGTTCCTAGCTTATCTTGTTTGGGGCGCCCTGCCGCTGCATCATCCCCAAGTCGCCGTTCTAATTTCGCCGGCATGTATCCTTCTTATGCTTATTTCGGTCATGCATTCACCCATCATGCTTGTTATTTGATGCCATCCATGGCACCTTTTCTTTGTTCATGTCATCGCGTCGCATCTAAAGGGGGGTACCCGAGCATCGCGACTCGTGGCTCCCACCGCTCTCCAGCCCTCACCCTCCGCCTTTGTCCACAGATCGTGATTCCGCATACCAGCGACGGCCGAGACCAGCTCGAGGGCCGGGACCCGAGGACGAGAGCCACGTGCATCTAACCAAATCTGCAGGAACACATCTCAAGATAAGGCCAGTGCCAGCGCAACCCGCTTTGAGGTAGGGCCCCATGAGTCCTGCTACTGGCTCATGGGTGCCTCAGATACACCTCGTCAGTCCTACCATGCCAACCACGTGGTCGTATGGGGTAGCACGCCAGGGGCTCCTCCCGGAGGGGAGCCCCTCCCACGCACTGGAAGCACCATGCCCGCTGGCCGACGGCACTCATCGAGGAGCGGCTATGCCTGCACACATACGAAGCTCTATGTCTGCGGCTGGTGATAAACAAATGAGGGTGGCCTCCGGCCGTGATCAACCTCGGTGGGAGCCCAGAGCTCAAGAGTCTAGCCTCATCGCAACGCCTCCCCGGGAGTGCCAGGCGAGGGATGGGCACGGGCTGCGCCTGGTCACGCCTGCACGACGCCATTTCCAGCCAGCCCCTTGGGCCTAGTTCGTCAGACGCCTCCCCGAGCAGAGCCTGTGCGTAAGGTCGCTTGAGCTGGCGGGGGACTCCTGAGCATCGCGACTCGAGTGAGCCTAACTGGTCACGAGAGCCCTCACCCTTAGTTCGAAAGGCTAACAGCGGTTGAGGTATGCGCGGGCCGGGCTCTGCAGACATAGAACGGTAGATCCGCCCACATCTCACCTGCCTACTTGTTATTCGTGCGCCAAGGGGGACTCCTGAGCATCGCGACTCAGGAGCCTAACTTGTCACATAGCCCCTCATTCCTTGGTCCCTGGCCCTGGTTTCGTCGGGGCTAACGGCGGCTGAGGGATGCTGAGCAATGGCTCTGGCCAAGCGAGAACACAAGCAACTAGGAAGGAAAAGCGCAAATTTCAAGGAATTCAAAAGAAAATATTACAGTCCATAACTGTTATCACAACGCCAAATGCAGTTTAAACGCCTCCGAGGAATGATACATGTGCAGAATTAAAAGTAATCAGAGCCACAACGGAGTCACTTGTCGGCGGTGGAGCTGCAAGGAGCGGGTTCGCTTTGTGGAGCCATTGTGGTTGGCAGCGCCTTTTCACCTTGGTGCTTAAGGCTTGAACTTCCCAAAGCAGAGCCTCCACAGACGACCCTTCATGGCCTTCTCGCTGGCTCCAGAGCTGTTGAGGTCTAAATTGGGATCGTGGAAGATAGACGTGGGTGAGGACTCGCATCACGCTGCTGAAGACAAGACACGCTACCGCCCTCAGCCGTAGGGCCAAGGCCAGGCTTACATCTTCAAAGAGCTGAACCAGGAAGGGAAGTAGCTTGGCGGGTCGTCCTCTCATACCGGCCAGTGGGCTCTCTGGCCGCCATCGAAGCTCCTCAAGAAGGTGCGAGCCTTCACCTCCATCTCCGTGAAGGCTACGCGATCTCGGCAAGGGCCCGTGTTTTGTCGTCCAGCTCGACCTTCCTCGCCTCCAACTCCTTCTCCATCACGCCTAGGCGCTCACCACGCTTGAGCTTGGCATCCTGATCCTTGACGGCCGCCATGAGCCTTCATGCCTTCCTCCTGCTCTGGCGGCGGGCCTCCTTCATGAAGCTGGTCCCAGCAGGTGCGCAGCTCACTTCTCCAGCGCCTTGCGCTTGCCTCGACATCGGGCTACCTGCCCCAAGGCGGCGCCATGAGCAGCTTCGCCCCAAGGACGGCTCTGCTTCTCTCGGTCAGAAGTCCGCCGAGGCCTGACCAGCACCGCCTCGAATCCAGCCGCCGAGCGAATCCACCAGTTAGCTCCAAGCGCCTACCACTTGACGAGGGTCGGCGCCAAAAGATCCTCGGCCGCAACCAGTCCGGCCTGCAAAGAACACGATCCAGATAACAGAGGAGGAGTCTGAGAGATAGGCACGGTGGGGTAGGAGGAGAAGGCAGGCAGGACCACAAGATCTCGAGGCGGAGCTCGCTGCGCCCAACGGGTTGTGGTGGCAGCATCGCAAGGGCACCTCAGAGCCGCTGGGCTGTGGGGCTAAGCATTTCCTCACTGGCTCAAACAGCCTCGGTGGAGGACGACCGGGCAGGAGAGGCCCTGCATTGTGGTCACCTTCTTTCGGGTAGAGAGGCGCTGCCTGCACGGAACCTCAAGATCCCCTCGGCTTTTGCCGAGGGCGCCAGCCTAGCCAAGAGATACAGACGCCAAGCCTCGGCGACAAAACAAGAAATAAGATAGGAATCGAAAGCACTTCATCGGTCGCCGCCGCTGGCTCGAAAGCAACCTCCCGCCATACTTGAAGCCCGAGAGCCGGGCTGCAGTGTGTCACCCTCAAGGAGCTCGGGAGCAGGAGGCGCTACCGCAGACGCCTCGAGGTCGGGCACCAGGGGGATCAGCCTGGTCCTATCCTTCTTGGGATCGGGGCAAGCCCCGTCTTCCTGCCCCTGCCATCATCCTCGCCATCGCTGCCGCTCGGTGAGAGGCAGAGAACGCGGGACTTGCACCGAGGGAGGGAGCCTCGACTCTCCGCTGGTCGCCTCGGAGTCGAGCCCTCCTTCCTGCTCCCCTTCTCCCTTCTCTTCGCTGGAGTCACCGGAGGACACGCCCACCTGGTCCTCGAACCTCCGCTGGCATCGGGCCTGTCCCCGCTGAAGACGGGCATGGACCCCACTACTTGCTCCCAGCTTGTCAGCGGAGGAACAGGGGCGAGGAGCCTCCAACCTTGCCACGTCGCCTCGACCAAAGAATGGAGAACCGCAGCCAGTGTCTTCGCTGCCAAGACCGCGGGCTCGGGTGGGGCCTCCACATCGAAGTTGGTACTCGACGAAGCGAAGCCACTGGTGCTCCAGAATTCCTCGCAGAGGCGTTGCCGGTCAGCTTTGCCGCCATGCTGGCCAGCCTCAGATCCATGTCCATCTTCTCCAACACCGGCCTCAAGGCGGGGTCCACGAAGCCCACTCGAGACCAATCGCCGGAGTGTGTGGGTGCCCGTGGGCAGATTAGCAGAGGGTGGATGCGCCAACATCTACCAAGACCCACTTTGCTCCTGAAGCCCTCTATCCTCTTCCCGGGGTTCGAAATGGCGATGGAGCTACCGTACGGGACAAAGCTCGCACACGCAGAGATGGAACCACGAGTGGTCCGGAGGGAGAAATAGTGGCGCGGCAGGGCCACTGAGGGCTGCACCCCAACGTGATCCTCACAATAGTAGGTCAAGATCGCTAGAAGGAGAACAGAGTTGTGGTAGAGATGTAGAGCTTGTAGCTTGTAATGGCGGAGGATAGAGAAGAAGAACTCGGAAAAGGGATGCATCACACCGGCAACAATGGCACTTGCGAAGAGCGGGTAAAAGGTGCTCCCTTGGCCCTCAGATAGGGCGGAGCTAGCCTTGAACACCTTCGCCTCTGTCGCGTGCCCGGGCTGGGCCGCCATCCTGCACACCTGGTAAGGCTCGCGCCCGACATCGCTCGGGCGAGTCTGTGGTCGGGCGAGTACCAAGTCCGCCGGGTCCGGCGAGGCGCCATGCCTTGCTAGGGCTTGCAACAAGTGGATCTGAAGATTTCGGAGGCAGGAAGGAGAGGCGCAAGAAAGGGATCTGAGCAGAATCCGGAGAGCAAGGAAGAAGAAGTCAGGCGACGCGCTTCTCCTTTATCAACTGCCAGGTTGTTGAGGCACCCACGTCCAATCAACCGCCACGCAGCGCCCAAGGCTGCAGGCTGTTAGGCTCCAGAACGCCGCGACTTGCCCTTCGCCTCTCTGCTTCTGCCAAGCCTGCCCGGGCACTGCCTGCTCGGGAATGGGGTCCCTAAACTTGCTCGCTCATGCGCCTGCGGTGTGGCTCAAAGGGGGCCCAGACGCCCATCTTCATCAACACAAGCTCAAGACCTCGCGAGGGGCCAGATTGCAGGCGGATGCATGGGGAGCCTCTCGCATGGCCTCATCAGAGTTGGCTCATGAGAGGCGAGAGATCAAAGCGGGTACTCACGAGGTGCCCATGACGCAAGTCATGATGACCAGAAGGCGCTAAAGCGGGCGCCAGCCTGCAGGTCCTCCTTTCCTCTTTGGTGCAAAGCGAGCAAGCGCGAGGCGAGAGCATCAAGCAAAGGCGCCCATTTCGGTGCAATAAGACCAAGACCAGCCCAACGGCAGGAAGGAAGTCATTAGGAGCCCAAGCCGGCCACCACCGTGAGCCTTTGACAAAGAGGACCAACTTTAGTCAGGATAAGTGCACCAGATGTTCCCCTTCAAATGGCTAATTGTTGGCGCCCTTCCGCTCAATATTTGGGAAGAGGCCTGTGGGCCTTGCCTATAATAGGACTAGCCTCCACAGGTAGAGGCAGCTTGAGCTTAGGCTTGATCTAGAAGAGCAAGAAGCAATCTTGGAGAGAGAGAGAGAGAGAGAGAGAGAGAGAGAGAGAGAGCGACTGAACTCCTTCTAGCAGTTCATCGCCCGGCCAAGAACAGACCCTCGCGAGGCTGTTCTTCCTTGTATTGTTCATCACCATCAGCCCAAGAGGCAATCCACCACACCACAAACTAGAGTAGGGTATTACACCACAATGGTGGCCCGAACTATTATAATCCTTGTGTCTCTTGTGTTGATCCTTTCGTAGTTTAGATCCAAGCGAGGCGGCGGGGTGCAGCTAGGTAGGTGGCGAGATCTCCGTGCGCACCCCAGTGTTCGAACCTCAAGGGTCTGCCGGAACCCGAAATCCGACAGCCTCTATAAATAGGACTAGCCACCACAGTAGGAGGCAACTCAGCTTGAACGAAAGCAAGCCTGGGTAGATCGAATCCTCACACCACAAGTTCATATGCACAAGAACACCTCAACCTCAGGAGGCTGTTCTTCTCTTGTACTGTTCATCACCAGCCCAAGAGGCAATCCACCACCACCACACTGGAGTAGGGTATTAGACCACAACGGTGGACCGAACTAGTATAAACCCCGTGTCTCTTTCTGTGTTGTGAGTTCGTCGAGTTCGTCCGTAAGATCTTAGCGAGCTAGAGCGTATATCGGTAGGAGGGAAAGACTTCGCGCGCACCCCAGTGTTCAAACCTTAAGGGTTTGCCGGAACCCCACATCCGACACAATCAAACTTGGGTGTCATACCTGACTCCTTACCTTCGTCGAGATCCCAATCTTCAGAGTTGCATTTAATTATATCCAATAAATTCCATTTGAATTCAATAGTCTTCATCATAAAAGAGCCAGCACAAGAAGTATCGAGCATGGATTGATTATTATGAGAAAGCCGAGCATAACAATTTCTAAGAATTATTTCTCTGGAGAGCTCATGATTGGGGAATGAATATAACATTGATTTAAGCCTCCCCCAAGCTTGAGGGATGCTTTCTCCTTCGCGAGGCCAAAAATTATATATATAATTGTGGTCACGATGAACAAGATGCATAGGATAAAACTTCTGATGAAATTCCAACTTCATTCGTTTATAGTTCCGTGATCCCGTATCATCACATAGCCTATACCATGTCGATGCATCTCCTTCAAAGATAAAGGGAAGACCTTCTTCTTAACAACATCATCGGGTATACCTGCAAGCTTAAATAATCCACAAACTTCATCCACATAGATTAGGTGCTCCTCAGGATGCTTTGTTCCATCTCCTACAAAAGGATTATCTAACAGTTTTTCTAACATGCCCGAAGGAACTTCAAAGGGAACATTTTCATTTGCAATAGGTTCAGTAGGTTGAGGAGCAACTTTGTTTCATCTGGTCGGGTGAAGATACCCTAACAAGCCCTCAGAGGATTACTTTCCATAGTAACAAGTGACAGAGAATTTCAGCACACTATATAAATTTTTCCATACCAAATCCCAACTACTAAGGGCGCTTGGCCCCGCAACGGCGCCCAAAAAAGAGTCTTGATGACCTACAAGTATAGGGGATCTATCGTAGTCCTTTCGATAAGTAAGAGTGTCGAACCCAACGAGGAGCGTATGAAATGATAAGCGGTTTTCAGCAAGGTATTCTCTCGCAAGTACTGAAATAAGTGGTAACAGATAGTTTTGTGATAGGATAATTTGTAACCAGTAACAAGTAACATAAGTAAATAAAGTGCAGCAAGGTGGCCCAACTTTTGTAGCAAAGGACAAGCCGGAAAAACTCGAGAAAAGCGCCCCGAGGACACATGGGAATATCGCTGCTAGTTTTCATCACGCCATATGATTCGCTTGGTACTTTGATAATTTGATATGTGGGTGGATCGTGCTTGGGTGCTGTTCTTACTTGAACAAGCATCCCACTTATGATTAACCTCTATTACAAGCATCCGCAATCGCAATAAAAGTATTAAGGTAAACCTAACCATAGCATGAAACATATGGATCCAAATCATCCCCACGGCAACGACAAACAAGGGTTTAAGCTTCATCACTCTAGCAACCCATCATCTACTTATTACTTCCCAATGCCTTCCTCTAGGACCAAATAATGGTGAAGTGTTATGTAGTCGACGCTCACATAACACCACTAGAGGCTAGACAACATACATCTCATCAAAATATCGAACTAATACCAAATTCACATGACTACTAATAGCAAGACTTCTCCCATGTCCTCGTGAACAAACGTAACTACTCACAAAGCATATTCATATTCATAATCGAGGGTATTAATATGCATAAAGGATTGAACATATGATCTTCCACCAAATAAACCAACTAGCATCAACTATAAGGAGTAATCAACACTACTAGCAACCTACTACTACCAATCCGGACTTGGAGACAAGAATTGATACAAGAGATGAAATAGGGTTTTGAGAGGAGATGGTGCTGGTGAATATGTTGATGGAGATTGCCTCACCGATGAGAGGAGCGCCGGTGATGACGATGGCGATGATTTCCTCCCCGAGGGAAGTGTCCCCAGCAGAGCAGCCTCTGCCGAGCCCTAGATTGGTTCCGCAAGGTTCCGCCAGAAGCGGGCGGAGTCTCATCCCGAAAGGTTGGTTATGATTTTTATCGACGAAAGACCTCATATAGCAGAAGATGGCCACCGGCGGAGCCAGGGGCCTGACGAGACAGGCGCGCAGGTAGGGCGCGCCCCACCCTCGTGGGCTGTGGGGCCCCTCCGACGCATTTCTTCCGCTCAATATTTTTATTATTTCCAAAATTGACTTTCGTGGAGTTTCGTGACTTTTGAGTTGTGCGAGAATAGGTCTAAATATTTGCTCCTTTTCCAGCCCGAATTCCAGCTGTTGCATTCTCCTCCTTATGTAAACCTTGTAAAATAAGAGAGAATAGGCATAAGTATTGTGACATAACGTGTAATAACAGCCCGTAATGCAATAAATATCAATATAAAAGCATGATGCAAAATGGACGTATCATGGAGCATGCCCCATTGACCCATAGATTGATCTTTTCTAACCGGCTCTATTGTCCAGGTCCTTGCGTAGGTCATAGCTATAGCCCGGGGCCGCTGCCACCCTACCTCGACGGCGGGGTGGCGCGGGCTGGTGTTCGGTGTAAGTGGCCGGTCTGTCCTGTCCACGTGGTGGTCGGTCAGGTTTTTCAACGGGTTTATACTTTGGCGGTATTGGCTCAAGGGCCTCGTCGTCAAATTGTGGTAGCAGCTTGCGCTTCGGGTAGCTCTTGGTTGGGTGTTCGAGGCCATAATCCTCGGCTACTAGGATATTAGTCCATCTGTCATTGAGCGTATCCTGTTCGGCTTGGAGTTGCTGCTGCTTCTTTTTTAGGCTACTCGCAGTGGCGATTAGCCGGAGCTTAAAGCGCTCTTGTTCGAGGGGTTCCTCCGGCACGATGAAGTCTTCGTCACCTAGGCTCACATCCTCTTCGGAGGTCAGTAGGTAGTTACTATCCTCACAGTCCTCGATCCCGACTGGATCGTCGGGGTTAACTTGCCCATCCTCCCAATCATCCTGTTCGGATGTTGGCTCGACAGGGGCTTCGGGGTCTTCAGCATTCTTTGGAGTGTTATTGTCTCCGGTGCTTGTATTGCTGTATTTTTCGTGACGCGATTCTGAGCGGCGCCGCTTTACGTCGATGCTTTGGACGTGCTTCAGCGGGCTTGTCCTCAACAGGATCCTTCTTGTCGTCGTTGTCATCCTCTTTGGGTGTGTCTACCATGTACACGTCATATGTGGAGGTGGCCGTCCAACGTCCGGTAAGCGGAGGGTCTTGGCCTTGTTCGTCTCCGGCATCACCGTCCATGTCGTCGATGTCTTCGGAGGCGTAGTTCGGCATGTCTGCTAAATCTTCGACAGTGGCTATGAAGTGGGTGGTGGGTGGGACGTAAAATTCCCCGCTCTCAGCCCCTAGTCCGGGCTGGGCGTAATTCGGAAGCGATTCCTCTGTAATGGCTAGGGATCGCACTAAGTCCAGAGCCTCGTTTAGGAGTGAGGTTTGGACAGGGAAGCGAGAGTCCGCGGGGCTGGCCGTTGTGAGAGCCTCCTGGCCACGCCCTCTTGATGCGGACCTCAAGAATTCGGATCTGGAGTCCGAGGGAGAGTCCGGCACTTTTGCGACAAGGGGAGCCCGGTTCGACTTTGGGTTTGCCAATGACGTAGTCCCCTCCAGATCTCCGGTAGCAAGTTCCATAATTGCAGGGAGTCCGGCGGGCTCTAAACTCCCGTCTTCGGACCCGGTAGTCTGCTCTGGATCTAAGGCCAGGGTGGCAGTCGGTGCCGCGAACCCTTCGAAGATCAAGTCTCCTCGGATATCAGCGACATAGTTCATATTTCTAAAATTGATCTGATGACTAGGAGCGTAGCTATCGATCTGCTCAAGGTGTCTAATCGAGTTGGCACGCAGTGCGAAGCCGCCAAATATGAAAATTTGGCCGGGGAGGAAAGTCTCCCCCGAGACAGCATCGTTCTGGATGATCGAACGAGCCATCGAACCTTCTGTCGACAGCATAGAAGAACTCTCAATGAAAGCACCAATGTCGGTGTCAAAATCGGCCGATCTCGGGTAGGGGGTCCCGAACTGTGCGTCTGAGGATCGAAGGTAACAGGAGGCCGGGGACACGATGTTTACCCAGGTTCGGGCCCTCTTAATGGAGGTAATACCCTACTTCCTGCTTGATTGACTTTGATGAGTATAGGGGTTACAAGAGTTGATCTACCTCGAGATCGTAATGGCTAAACCCTAGATGTCTAGCCTGTATGATTGTCATCGCCTCTACGGACTAAACCCTCTAGTTTATATTGACACCGGAGGGGCCTAGGGTTGTACAGAGTCGGTTTACAAAGAAAGGAATCATCACATATGAACGCCAAGCTTTCCATCCACACAAAGGAGAGTCCCATCCGGACACGGGGGAAGGCCTTCTATCTTGTATCTTCACAGCCCATCAGTCCGGTCCATGTCACATAGCCCGGACGCTCGGGGACCCCCTAATCCAGGACTCCCTCAAGAGGACCTTCCCCCGTGTCCGGGTAGGACTCTGTTATGCGTGGATGGCAAGCTTAATGTCCGAATGTGTATTTTTCCTTTCTCTGTAAACCGACCCTGTACAACCCTAGGCCCCTCCGGTGTCTATATAAGACGGATGGTTTAGTCCATAGAGGCTATCATAATTCATATAGGCTAGACATATAGGGTTTAGCCATTACGATCTCAAGGTAGATCAATTCTTGTAACCCCTATACTCATCAAATACAATCAAGCAAGACGTCTCCCTTGTCTCCTGTTACCGTCTATCCTCAGACGCACAGTTCGGGACCCCCTACCCGAGATCGGTCGGTTTTGACACCGACAACGGCCACCGCAGACAATGGTGGTGTGGTACGACACGGCAACGACGACGCCCGTGCCGCCGTGCTCGCCGCCATGTCGGTATGGAGTAACTCGCCACTCCTCATTGAGCTGAACTAGAGCGGCGAGTTGCTAAACCACACGCCGGCTTGGGGCAACAACTAGCTCCGTTGGACCAAGCGAGGTCGGTGAAGCACCGAGCGGCCTGGCTCGTATCCGGAGGGCTCGGCGGGCCACCCAGCCGGGTAGTATACTGGAGAACAGCTCCTCGGATGCCATCGGAAGAGTGCAGAAAATGGTGAAGGAGGATATGGGGGCGGTGGAGTGGTGCGATTCTTGCCTGCTATCTGCCTAGCTTCGTTTAAATAGAGGGCAGACGGTAGGATCTTGGCCGGCGACTATCCTCATTTAAACTCAGGGCGAACGGGAGGAGCTCGGCCAGTGTTGCGTTTAATTCCGGCCCGCTCATGAATGGACGTGTGTTCGGAGTAGGTTTCGTGATTTGCATACGGGGTTTAACGGAGGCGTTTGATGGAGGCGAGGAGGCACAGTACTATTCAATTTGACAGCTACTAGTAAACCAGGACAGTTCCTGATACGGCTTTAATGCAGACGAGGGAGAGGGTAGCGGTTCCCAAAATGTTGAACGTCCAATGATGCATCCTCCTTCAATTAGCATCCTGAATGCATGAGGGAAGTAATGGGAAGAGGATGGGGAAAGGAGCCAACAGAATGTGAATGCAACGCAGTTTGCACTCATATAAAGGTGCCCCTCCATTCCAATGTATCTACCACATCATACGCACCTAAGCACCTACACTAAGAGCAATAGTGCTCACCGGAGACCCATGGCGGCGATGCGCGCGAGCGGCCAGCGACTGTGCCAGATGGTCCATGAAGCCGGCCTGCGGCATGGCACCGAGGATCGTCTCCAGACGGTGTTGGTGATCGGCTGGTTCATGGACATCGAGCTACGACTCTCAATTGGACCAGATGATCGTTGCCACCATCAACAAGTTCACCATGTCAAGAAGCTCGCAGACGACATAGCCGTACTCCTCCAGCCCGCGCGCCCGGGCTCCTCATTGCCTGCCACCCTAATCGGCCTCCATGCCGAGAACCTCTTTCAAGCACTAGTGGCACTGCGACTGCCCGCCGACGCAACAAAGAATGCCCACCTGGAGGTCGTGCTCGCCGTGAGGCGCCTCGCCCTGCAAGAATTCGCCCACCTACACATCCACGTGTACGAGCATGTCGTGTACATAGGTATCTACATGGCCGGTGAGGACGCTGCGACGTTGGCCTTTGTCAACCGGCTGGAAGCATTGGATGCCTTTGTTGAGAAGCGCCTTGACCTCACCACAAAAGGTGCCGCTCCTAAGCCGCCGGTCGGTGGCCCGACGCACTAAGTCGAGGAGGAGGAGGTCGTACGTTGATGGATGCATCTTTCTTCTTGCCTCCTGTAATCACCACTGCGATTGCATCATCATGGCCTTAGTTCTTATTGTGCTATTGCATTCTAGTTCCAGTCATTACAGACATGTGCGATCCCTTTTCTCACATTTGGAGGTAGTTATATGCGTCACTGTAACAAGTACTCCATCCGTCAATTTATAAGTTGTGCTTACGTTTTCCATAAACTTCGTGCAACGAACGGGCATCTTGCTAGAAACACTACAACATGTCGAACCGCATGTGACCAAACCGACAATGCGCCAATCTAGCTACAACCCTATTTATCTCGGCGGAAAAGCCCCGCCCTAGCGTTTCCAGTCGTTATTTCTATCTATCGATCGTTCCAAGGAGCAGAATCAAATGTTACAATTTATACATGTTTCTCTACCTCTATATCTACTCTTATAAAAATAGAGTTGACGATGATGGTGTGCTTGTCATCCTGCAATATAGGTCGTCCGATTTATATCTGACGGACAGGAAAGAAACTATGGCAATTTTGCATAAAGATACCCACACCCCTCTCCACATTTGCAAATAAGCCCTTCCTCGCTCATCCTTTTCTCCCACAAGATAAACTACTCATACAAATGCATCTTGATGTTCTGTGCAACGCATGGGCATCTTGCTAGTCTCCTATAAAAGACTCAGCTGGTGATGGTGGTGTGTCTGCCATCCGTCATTTCTGACCATTAGATCTGCATCTAACAGCTGTGAATTAAGTTGTGGAATGTTTGCAACAATACACTGGTACACGTCAGTGCTATATAAACGGTTTTTAAATCCCTTTCCGTGACGGTATTTGGAACCGTCGCCTAGTGATGATGGCGATAGGGGGGGTCCTTCCCACACAACCCAGAAATCGTCGAGGATATGCCCTCCTGGCACACACGCTCGGTAAAATGAGGTCGTGTGCGACCGGCGAGCGCTCAAATACGGTAATACGTACAATAGAGCTAAAAAATGTATAGTGCAACCGGCGACCGGCTCGTTCATCGTCTACGAGGTCCACAAGCTGCAAGAGATCGGCGTCATTCGAGAGGTGCGGCACCCAGATTGGCTGGCGAATCAAGTTATCGTCCCCAAGAAGGGTGGGAACGAGCGCATGCACGTCGACTTCACGAGCCTCAACAAAGCTTGTCCTAAGGACCATTTCCCTCTTCCGCGCATCGACCAGATCATCGACTCCACCGTCGAGAGCGACTTGTTGTGCTTCTTGGACGCCTTCTCAGGCTACCACCAAATCAAGATGGCGGTGCAGGATGTCGAGAAGAGAGCTTTCCTGACCCCGTGTGGGTGTACTGCTACACATGCATGCCGTTTGGGCTGCGCAACACCGGCGCAACCTTCCAGCGACTGATGCACATCGCCCTGGACCGGCAACTCGGGGGGAACTTCGAGGCGTACGTCGACGACATAGTGGTCAAGTCGCGGGAGGCGAGGTCCCTCGTCGAAGATTTGGAAGAAACGTTCACCAACCAGGGCAAATTGAACTTGCGGCTCAATCCAGAGAAGTGTGTGTCCGGCGTCCCGTCCGGCAAGTTGCTGGGCTTCTTGGTGTCGCATAGAGGGATCAAGGCTAACCTAGAGAATATCAAGGCGATAGAAAGGATGAGCCCACCACAGACCCTCAAGGAGATGCAGAAGCTCTCGGGATGCCTAACTTCACTGGGGCGCTTCATCTACAAGCTAGGCGAGGGCCCCTCTCATTCTTCAAACTAATGAAGAAAAAGGGCTCGTTTGAATGTACTCCAGAAGCCAAGGAAGTTGTCCAAAACCTCAAGAGGTACCTCACTAGCCCGCCGATGATGGTGGCACCTCATCCTCTTGAGCCCCTGGTGCTTTCCCTGGCTGCCACGCCCCACTCGGCCAGCGCGGCACTCGTGGCGCTTCGGGAAGAGCGCGAGGATGAGGGTGTGCGGTGCAGCGCCCCGCGCCTGACCATGCCACTGCAGCCTCGGGACGGCGCCCCTGAGGCCCTGGCTGCACCACCTGATTGCAAGGCTCCCGAGGCTCCCTTGTCTCAAGAGGGGCAGGACGCCGTCAATGCGCCCTCCTTCGTCGAGCATCCCGTGTACTTCGAGCATCGGGTGTGATAAGCTCTACGTTCACATACAACGGGTCCAAGACAGTTTTGCACATGCAGAATACTTGGGTTAAACTTGACGAGCCTAGCATGTACAGACATGGCCTCGGAACACTAGAGACCGAAAGGTCGAACGTGAATCATATAGTAGATATGACCAACATAGAGATGTTCACCACTGAAAACTACTCCATCTCACGTGATGATCGGACATGGGTTAGTTGATATGGATCACCTGATCATTTAGATGACTCGAGGGATGTATATCTAAGTGGGAGTTCTTAAGTAATATGATTAATTGAACTTAATTTATCATGAACTTAGCCCTGATAGTATTTGCAAATCTATGTTGTAGATCGATAGCTCACGATTTAGCTCCCTTATTTTTGATATGTTCCTAGAGAAAACTAAGTTGAATGATGATAGTAGCAATGATGCGGACTGGATCCGTGATCTGAGGATTATTCTCATTGCTGCACAGAAGAATTATGTTCTTGATGCACCGCTAGGTGACCAACCTATTCTTGGCGAATCTGAGGCGTTATGAACGTTTTGCAAGCTCGGTATGATGACTACTTGATAGTTTAGTGCGCCATGCTTTACGGCTTAGAACCGAGACTTCAAAAATGTTTTGAACGCCACGAAGCATATGAGATGTTCCAAGAGCTGAGATTGGTATTTCAGACTCATGCCCGTGTTGGGAGGTATGAGACATCTGACAAGTACTTTGCCTACAAGATGGAGGAGAATAGATCAACCAGTGAGCATGTGTTCAAAATGTCTGGGTACTACAATCACTTGAATCAAGTGGGAGTTAATCTTCTAGATAAGATAGTGATTGACAGAGTTCTCTGGTCACTATCACCAAGTTATTAGAACTTCGTGATCAACTATAATATGAAAGGAATAACAAAAATGATTCCCAAGCTCTTCGCAATTATAAAATCGGCGAAGGTAGAAATCAAGAAAGAACATCAAGTGTTGATGGTTAACAAGACCACTAGTTTCAAGTAAAAGGGCAAGGGAAAGAAAGGGGACTTCAAGAAGAATGGCCAGCAAGTTGTCACTCCCGGGAAGAAGCCCAAGTCTGGACCCAAGCCTGAGACTGAATGCTTCTACTGCAAAGGGACTGGTCACTGGAAGCGGAACTTCCCCAAGTATTTGGTAGATAAGAAGGATGGCAAAGTGAACAAAGGTATAGTTGATATACATGTTATTGATGTGTATTTTACTTGTATTCATAGTAGCCCTTGGTTATTTTCTACCGGTTCAGTTGCTAAGATTAGTTACTCGAAATAGGAGTTACAAAATGAATAGAGATTAGTTAAGGGTGATGTGACGATGTGTGTTGGAAGAGATTCCAAGGTTGATAAGATCACCATCGCATACTCCCTCTACCTTCAGGATTAGTGTTGAACCTAAATAAATGTTATTTGGTGTTTGTGTTGAATCTGATTGGATCTTGTTTATTGCAATACGGTTATTCATTTAAATCAGAGAATAATTGTTGGTCTGTTTACATGAATAAAACCTTCTATGGTCATACACCCAATGTAAATGGTTTATTGAATCTTGATTGTAGTGATACACATATTCATAATATTGATGCCAAAAGATGCAAAGTTGATAATGATAGCACAACATATTTGTGGCACTGCCGTTTAGGTAATATTGGTGTAAACTGTAAAACGCATGAAGAAACTCCATGCGGATGGACTTTTGGAATCACTTGATTATGAATCATTTGATGCTTGCGAGCCATGCCTCATGGTCAAGATGACTAATACTCCGTTCTCCGGAACAATGGAGAGAGCCACTGAATTATTGGAGATAATGCATACCGATGTATGAAGTCCGATGAGTGTTGAGGCTCGTGGCGGGTATCGTTATTTTCTAACATTCATAGATGATTTGAGCAGATATGGGTATATCTACTTAATGAAACACAAGTCTGCAATGTTTGAAAAGTTCAAAGAATTTCAGACTTAAGCGGAGAATCATCGTAATAGAAAATAAAGTTTCTACAATTTGATCGCGGAGGCAAATATTTAAGTTACGGGTTTGGCTTCATTTCAAACAATGTGGAATAGTTTCACAACTATCGGTGTACTAGAGTAGGGGTACCCTAGTACCTCGAACTTCGTGCTGCAGACGGTCATGGCGCCCTCTGGCAGGGCTGGCACGATGACCACCAAGGTCCTCGGCTGGCTCCTTCGAACCATTCAAGAACAAAGTAGTCAAGACCCGGCAAGAGAAGCTTGCGGGAAGGCCACTCGTAGCGCGTGAAGAAACAAGGCCCGGCAAGAGGAGCTTGCCGGGAAGGCTGGTAGGCGCCGAGCCCCCAAGCGACAAGGTTCTGCAGCGGCAAAGGCGCTTGCCGGGAGGCAACCTCTCTTCATCTCCGCTCCAGCTCACCCGCCAACGTGTCACCACGGGCTCTCCCAAGCACTGCGTGTCGGCCGGGCTGTGCAGCCAGCGGGGAGTAGCGATAAGAGGCGTGACAAGCTACCATCGTGGCAAGCGGAGGCGCGCCAGCGGTCCTGTTACCGTTGTTGGGCGTGAGGCGGGCATTGATGACTCTTGTCCCTTGCCATCGAGTTAGGTATAGATTCTGTACACTGCGGTGCGGTGTACCACCCTATGTTTTTACTATCTTACCCTTGTCTACTTGCCACATGTGGTGACCCCTTGCGCCTATAAAAGGAGGCCCAAGGGCAACGTAGAGAGGGTTCGGTTCAGCTCCGGCTTAGTTCATCCTACTCATACGAGACCACATACTTAGGCTAGGTTTGGTAGCTCCCGTTGCTCCCTAGCAAGAACACAAGATAATCCACTAAAGCAGCAGTAGGAGTATTATCTCTCCGGAGAGCTCCGAAGCTGGGTAAACCTGCTCGTGTGCACCGCTTCGATCCGCTCTTTGTGCAATCTCCGCCCCCCTCCGAACCACAAGGGACCCAGGTCCGTGGGTGTTCGTCTTGACACGATCAGTTCTCCCCGACATCTTTGGCGCGCCAGGTAGGGGGCGTCGAGGCTGTGTGAACCCGATCCGGCGGTCGCACGAGCAATTTCTTCATCAACATCTTTGCCGATATGGCGCCAAAGAAGAAGTCTTGGCGATAGCGAGCCGTCGCGTCGAACCCACCACCACCGGAGCTGTCGGTGGTGGGGAAACATCTTAGCGGAGGCAGGCGTCGACAAGAGAGCCCACAAAGCCACCAGGTCCAAAGACAAGGCAGCGCAGCGTCGGCGTCGAATCTTCACGCGTCCTTCTCGGGGAGGCGGGATGATGCGTCGTGATGCTCATGACACCATCGCTCGTTGGATCAAGGCCAAGCTGGGGATCCGAGGCCCTCGAGACCGCATGCACCTCGGCATGCGATGCGGATGGATCGAGTCGCTTAGGCGGGATGCTGCCCCTCCTAACTTGTTTAGGAGTCCGAGCACATCCCGTTCTTCGCTCCGTACGCCGTTGCCGCCAACTACACCAGCGGAAGCCTTGGCAAGAGCTCAGTTACTCCTAGATTACCCTCCAACGGCCGACAAAAGGTCGACGAATGGAGGGCCACAATCAAGTCTCATCGCTTCGCTTAGCGCGACATCCCGCGGCGACCGAGTGCCTCGCGGCCGCGGCAAGGCGACAAGGCACGAGCTGATGGCGATGAGACTTATGGGGGAGCAGCCACCGTACACTCACCTTCCCGAAGGCCAAGATCGCCGACTCGCCGGATCCACCTCGACAGCGACTCCACAGCGTCGTCGGATCCGCGAGCTCGCCGCAACCAGCGCCAAGTTCTCCGAGAACGGCAAGAAGAAGACGCTCGAACCCGTATCGAGCGCCAAAGAGAAGCGCGTCGTCAATCTGACCAACGCGCCGGGCCCCTACCGATATGCATGCGCCCGGAAGAACCAGCGACTTGCCGTCTGTGATAGGTTGCCCTGCGTTCACTCGTGAGCTGCGGCAAGTCCGGTGGCCCGACAAGAAGAACTTCAAATCAGATGTGCCGGAGAAGTATGATGGCAGGACACACCCATCGGAGTTCCTCAGTATCTACACCATCGCGGTGCAGGCTGCGGGAGGGCGAGGCGACAAGATCCTCGCCAACTACTTTCCCCCGGTGCTCAAGCGAACGTCGAGATCTTGGCTCATGCACTTGCCGGACAGCTCTATTTCTTCTTGGGCAGATTTGTGCCACCAGTTTGTTGGCGCCTTCACGGTGGCCACAAGCCTCATGGCGGAGAGTGATCTCCACCTGCTTGCCCGAAGGAGGAGAGTCCTGCGCAAGTTCATCCAGAGATTGATCGAGTGCACTACAACATCGGGCGTCCACCCTGCTGCGGTGATCGGCGCATTCCATCGAATGTGCGAAACCGCGAGATGAGGAGGAGATGGCGATGTGCAAAGTGAAAGACGTCAGCGAGCTTTACGCCTTGGCCGACAAGTGTGCACGCGCTGAAGAAGGAAGAAGACTCCCAGGAGAGAATGTGGGAGCAGAGTCTCACAGTGAGGAGATCGCCCCGGCAAGGAACAGTCGGCGGCGAAACAACAGAAGGAAGAAAAACCAAGAAGTACTAGTTGTCGAGCAGTCCGGCAAGGATGGTGCCGCCAACAAAGCCAGGGCTGGTGGCTCCGGCAAGGAGGTTGCCATAGATGCCGACCGCCAAGCTGTGGCGGCCGCCGACAAGCCTGACAGCTCAACAAGCGATCTTGTAAGATCCACCGCACCAAGGGCCCACGATCTCGGAGCTGCAAGAAAGTCGAGCAGCTTGTTGAGCTGAGAGAGCTGAATCTGACGGCGAGACAAGGAGAAAGCCCAAGAAGGTGCAGGTGCAGCAAGTAAGAAAAGACCCGGCGGGGGGGCGCGTGGCAAGGCCAAGCAGCGGCAAGGTGACAGACCTCCCAGCGGCGCGACAAGGAAGAAGACGAAGATGAAGGCAGCGAGGACATAGAAGGCGATGAAGCAGATGAGCAAGAGTTTCAAAAGGCAGCAGAGGTCCTTTGCGTTGGCGGTGGTGCCTCTCGCATACCTCGCACCGCCAACTCAAACAGTGGATGCGTGAGGTTAATGCAGCAGAACCCTCCATAGAGTCACGCAAATCTCTGAAGTGGTCCAGCACGCCCATCATCTTCAACATTGAGGATCACCCTGATCGCATCACTGCGGTCGGGTGCTTGCCGATGTTGGTCTCACCAATCATCCGCAACCTCAAGGTCACAAAGATGCCGGTTGACGGCGGGGCCGGCCTGAATTTGATCTCTTCTGCAGTGCTCCAGAAACTTCAAATCCCTGACAGCGAGCTCGAAGAAACTGGTACATTCCAAGGAATCAACCCAGGAAGGAGCAAGCCCAAAGGAAAGACCACGTTGCGGTAACATTCGGCAGTGAGCTCAACTTCAGGCGAGAAGGTCACGTTTGGCGTTGCCGATTTCCCATTGCCCTACAATGGCATACTTGGCCGTCGGCACTCGCCAAGTTCATGGCTGCCTCTCATTATGCTTACAACCTACTCAAGATGCCCGGCCCGATAAGCGTCATTTCTGTCCATGGCGACAAGAAGGACGCGCTTATCTGTGCCGACAAGATTTACCGGGATGCAGTAGCTGCAACAGAAAGCAAACCACTTGCCGCTGAAGCTCCCGGGGGGAAGGAGACCACCAAGTCCGGCAAGAGCTTTGTTGCCCGCTCCGGCAAGCGCACCTCCTCGGAGTGCTGCACTACCGTCGAGGACGCACCATCGAGCTCCACCGGCAAGTGCAAGAAGACGGCGGCTCCGCCGAAGATCAAGAAGGTGCCCGCCAAGGAGGACGGCACTGGTGGTACCTTCACCATCAGTGCCACGCTTGATCCTAAATAGGAAGGCGAGCTTGTTGCTTTCCTGCGGGCGAATGTCGATGTGTTTGCACGGCAACCATCGACATCCCGGCGTTCTGTGAAAGTAATTGAGCACCACCTAGCTGTCTGTCCTCACGCGCGGCCCGTCAAGCAAAAAGTTAGGAAACAGGCCGTGGAGCGCCAAGAGTTCATAGCAGAAGAAATCAAGAAATTAGAAGCAGCAGGGCTTATCAGAGGAGTCCTCCACCCCACGTGGCTGGCCAATCCGGTAGTTGTGCGCAAGGCTAATGGGAAATGGAGACTTTGTATTGACTTCACTGATGTTAATAAAGCTTGTCCCAAAGACCCATTTCCCTTGCCGCGTATCGACCAGATTGTTGACTCCACGGCTGGATGTGATCTGCTTTCGTTTCTTGATGCATATTCAGGATATCATCAGATCTTCATGGCAGAAGAGGATGAAGAGAAATCCGCATTCATTACACCATGTGGCACGTACTGCTTTATACGGATGCCTTTCGGTTTGAAAAATGCAGGTTCAACCTTTGCAAGGGTAGTCCATGATGCCTTTGAACCACAGATACACAGAAATGTAGAAGCCTACATGGATGACATAGTGGTCAAGAGCAAGGACAGAGCGACCCTAGTCCAAGATTTGGATGAAACATTTGCAAATCTGCGCAAGATCAACCTCAAGCTCAACCCCGAGAAGTGCGTGTTTGGAGTCCCTTCCAGCAAACTTCTCGGGTTCTTTGTATCTCAGCGGGGAATTGAAGCCAATCCCGACAAGATCAAGGCCATTGAGCAGATTGAAGCACCAAAGCGCGTCAAGGATGTCAGAAGGCTTGCCGGTTGCGTGGCTGCTCTCAGCAGGTTCATCTCTAAGTCTGCTGAGTGCGCCCTGCCATTTTTCAAAATTTTGAAAAAGGCAGGTCCAATGAAATGGACTCCCGAAGCGGAGGCTGCGCTGCAGGATTTGAAGAGATACGTGTCCTCCGCTCCAATACTTATCGCACCTAGGCCACAAGAGAAGTTGCTGCTGTATATAGCAGCGACCAATCAAGTGGTTAGTGTTGCGTTAGTAGCGGAGAGGGAGGCGGATGATGAGCCGGCAACCGAGGCAGTCACATCCAGCGACAAGCAGGGGGCTTTGCCGTCAAGCTCTGGTCCCGACAAGAACGGATCAACGCAGGGTTGCGACAAGATACAGAAGAAGATGGTGCAACGCCCGGTTTACTTTGTCAGTTCCCTTCTGCAAGGAGCTAGGTCAAGGTACTCTGGTGTGCAAAAGTTGCTTTTCGGCCTCCTCATGGCCTCAAGAAAGCTGCGCCATTACTTCCAAGCACACGAGATAACAGTTGTCACTCGCTTTCCGCTGAAGAGGATATTGCAAAATCCAGAAGCAACAGGTAGAATTGTCGAGTGGGCCTTTGGAATTGTCAAGCTTTAGCCTCAAGTTTGAAAGCACTTCAACTATCGAGCAGAGCATTGGCGGAATTCATAGCTGAGTGGGCCTTGAGCATAAGGCGAAGAAATTCCAGAGCGAGCATCCCGTCAAGGAGGCAAATAAAGAGTGGTTGATGTACTTTGACGGTGCCTTCTCGCTGCAAAGGCGCCCGGTGCGGCGTCTTGCTTATCGCACCCACGGAGAGCACCTCAAGTACATAGTCGGATGCACTTTCCCAAGGAACAAGCAACAAATAATACTGCAGAGTATGAAGGCTTGCTTGCCGGTCTCTGGATTGCGGTGGACCTTGGGATCAAGAAGCTCATTGTCAGGGGGGATTCGCAACTTGTTGTCCGCCAAGTAAATAAAGATTACCAGAGTCCGTTGATGGAAGCCTACGTCGACGAAGTGAGGAAGCTGGAAGAGCGTTTTGAAGGCCTGCAAATGGAACACGTTCCAAGAGCACAGAATGATATAGCTGATGGCCTCTCCAAATGTGCCGCACTTAAGTTACCTGTGGAACCAGGAATTTTTGTGCTCAAGCTGACTCAGCCAACCGTAACAACATCAACAGGATAGAACAAGAAGAGAAAATTGGTTTCCGGCGACTACTTCCCGGCAGAGCTCCCTGAAGCCGCCGCCAAGAAGGTCCCTAAAACCAACGCAAATATCACTGAGGAGCAGTATGCTCCGACAAACCATCTGATTTGTATCGTTGAAGCAAACGCTCCCGACAAGTTTCGCTCCGACAAGCTTGTCGGGGACCATCAAGCTCCGGCGGACCCGCAGGTTCTTGCCGTAGAAGCTGATGTTCCCGCAGTGATAGAAGAGCCTTTAGTCCTTGTTGTCGAGCCACAAGCTCCGGCATGGGCACAACAAATCGTCCATTTCCTTCAGACAGGAGAACTTCCCAAAGAGCAAGAAGAAGCGAGAAAAAGTAGCACGGCGGTCAAGTATGTACCGGTTTGTTGACAACATCACATGCATGAAGAAGACTCAGCGGTGTGAAATTGAAGTGCATTTGCGGGAAGATAGCGAAGCTGTTGGCGAGAGATACATGGAGGCATATGTGGTCACCACATTGGCGCAAGGGCACTTGCGGCAAGGCTTTCGGCAAGGTTTCTTCCGGCGAAACCCTCCGGGATGCTGCTGCACAAGTAACCAAGTGTGAAGCGTGCCAGTTCCATTCCAAACAGATACACCAACCTGCTCAAGCTCTCCAAACAATCCATTTATCCTGGCCCTTCTCGGTCTGGGGGCTCGACATCCTCGGCCCTTTCCCCGGAGCTGTCGGGGGCTTTGAGTACTTGTACGTTGCGATCGACAAGTTCACAAAGTGGCCAGAAGTGGAACCAGTGAGGAAGGTGACAGCATAGTCAGCGGTCAAGTTCTTCAGGTCAATTGTTTGCCGTTTTGGGATTCCTAGCAGGATCATCACCGACAACGGCACGCAGTTCACGAGCTGCACCTTCATGCAGTACGCCCAAGATCTTGGCGCCAAGATCTGCTTTGCTTCATTGCTCATCCAGAAGCAACGGTCAAGCGAGAGGCGAATCTTTGAAGTGCTGCGAGGACTCAAGACCAGAACTTTCGACAAGCTGCGCAAGTGCGGAAGAAACTGGATTGAGGAGCTGTCGGTGGTTCTTTGGTCGATCAGGACGACGCCAAATCGAGCCACTGGCCAGACACCTTTCGCTCTAGTATATGGAGCAGAGGCAGTTCTCCCGGAACTTCGTATCACGGGTCACCTCGAGTGCTCGCCTATGATGAGCTTGAGCAAGAGCAGCGCGACAAGATGACGCTGCTCCTCGAGGAAGATCGTCTTGAGCTGCTTTGTAAGAGCTGCTCGTTACCAGCAAGCTTTGCGTCGCTACCATAGCCGCAAAGTTAATGCCAGAAGCTTCGAGGAAGGCGACCTTGTTCTTCGGCGCGTTCAATCCGCCAAGAATTCCAACAAGTTGACGCCGAAGTGGGAAGGCCCTTATCGGGTGAAACGAGTCACTAGGCCCGGCGCTGTCCGCCTTGAGACCGAAGATGGCGTTCCGGTGAGCAATTCCTGGAATATAGAGCATCTTTGCAAGTTTTACCCATGAGGCGCCGTTGCCGGAACCTGTTCCGGCAACCACCCTTTTTGTACAAGTCTTGCCGCAGTTGCATGTAATCCTTTGTACAAAGCCGGGCGCAGACCCCGTGCATCAGTAAAGCCTATGTGTTGCGCACATTCTGACAATACATGCTTTAATAATCATATATGCATGTGTTTACTAACATTTTGTGCAGCATCCACACCCGGTAAGCGATAACGAGCCACTAGGCTCCATAACTTTATTTTCTCTTCTTTCTTCTCAAACAAGAAGGTTCATCCACCCACAAGTTAACCGGGGGGGGGGGGGGGGAAGAAGATAATAATGTGGACCGCCAAGCGTCGCTCGAGGAACTATCGCCTTGCCAGGAAATGGACAACAGAAAAGCTAAGTTGCTAAGTTTAAACGGCCAGTTTTAAATTTTTAAGTTATCTTCCTCGAACGATAGTACTTTGTATGGAAAACCTGTGCGTGGAGGAACCGACTCGCGACTAGCTTGCGCCCTTACTTTGTTTCGAGTCCGCTCAACAACTTAAGTGTGCTGCAACTAGTTGCGACAAGGTTGCTTGTTGGGAGCGGCATCGCCAACGAGCTGCTGAAGTTCCGCTTTTCGGCGCTTTCATGCAAAGGTGTCCGTGACCGACAAGTTCTCCTAAAAACGTAGGGTATAAACATACAAGGGAAGAAATCGAATAAAGGAAATAACATTTGTATTCGATGGCCTAAGATAGTGTATATTACATAATAACTTGTCGCGGGTCTAATGGACTTTTTACCTAAACATGATCTACAGCGACGAGAGAAAGATAGACTTGGCGGCCTAGTCCACGCGGTCGCCCTCGACCCTCTTAACTCCGCTCACCCTGTCCACAATGGGTGCGACAAGGGCCTTGAGCGCTTCAACATCGGCGGATGGAGGCAGGGACTTGAGGACTTTGGTGAAATCGGCGCTGGTTCTGGAAGGCCACCTTCATCAACACCTTCGAGAGCCTCGGCGCAGACTTGGCGTGATTCCTCCGCCAGTTGCTTCGGGACCTCTTCCCGGAGCCGCTGAATACCCGCCAACACGCCTTTGAAGAATAGGCTGAGCTTGACGCTGGGTTGGAGGTTCTCGTCGGTGGAGTATCCAAGATCTGTCATCCCCAACTCCATCAGCTCATTATGGATGCCGGCGGCGGTGTCCACAAGACCTTCTGTCCAGTGCATTATGCTGTCTCGAAGATTATTCTAGGTGGTCACAGCATTCGGCGGCAGCTCCTCGGTGGCCTTGATCTTTTCCAGCAGGCCGCTTCCGCTCCTTGGCGCCATTCAACGTCTCCGTCAAGGTGGTCAATTTCAGCTCGAGATCCACCTTGGAGTCCTTGGCAGCATCGAGCTCTTTGATCTTTTCAAAAAAACGACCTTGTAGCTCGCCGAGGGTGTAGCGTCCTTCTCACGCTCGCGCTTCAACCCGGCGACCTCCTCGGCACTCTTACGGAGGCGGACTCCAGCTGAGCCACCCTCGTCTCCAATTCCCTCTTGGCGGCCTCGGCAGCCGCAGCGACATCTTTGCCTCCTGAAGTGGCCCGCCGATCGTACGCTCGCAAGACGGCAAGATCTTCCTCAAAGCTGTCGAGGTTGATCTTCCGCTGCATGACTCACCTTCTCAGTGGAGAGCTTCTCGCGGCAAGCCTCTGCTGCTCCTCAACCTCGCCCTTCTCCAAGATGAAGGCCGTGCGTTCCTCAGCAAGCTGCTCCCGCGCCTCCGCTATATCCCGGAGAGTTTCTTTGTACCAAAGTTTTACCTCATCGGTTGTAAAGTTCGAGCCGTTATCGGTGATGATGCTGTGGGGGACGCCATAAAGGTGTACAACCCCGGATATGAAGTCTATCACTGGTCCGGATTCGGTCGTTTTAACTGGTTTGGCTTCTATCCATTTGGTGAATTTCTCCACCATGACCAATAAGTATTTTTTCTTTTGGCTTCCCCCTTTGAGGGGTCCGACCATATCAAGCCCCCAGACCGCAAAGGGCCAAGTGATGGGGATTGTTTGGAGAGCGGTAGGCGGCATATGGCTTTGATTTGCAAAAAGCTGGCAACCGACGCATCATTGGACGAGATCCTATGCGTCTTCTCGGGCCGTCAGCCAGTAAAAACCTGTACGGAAGGCCTTGCTTACAAGGGCCCGGGCTGCGGCGTGGTGGCCTCCAAGTCCAGCATGATTTTCTGCCAAAAGTTTCCGTCCTTCCTCTTCGGTGATGCACCTTTGAAGGACTCCGGTAGCGCTTTTCTTATAAAGCTCTCCCTCGTGGACCATGTAGGCTTTAGACCACCGCACAATGCAGCGCACCTTGTTTGGGTCCTCGGGTAGTTCCTGCCGAGTTAGGTAGGCCAGGAATGGTTCTGTCCCCGGGGCGGTGACAGGCATTATCACGTGGGCGGAAGGTGCTATTTCGGTGGCAGAGCCTCGGATTATGTCAAAGTGTTCAGTATCTAGTGTTGTGGCCCGGTCCGGACTATTGTTACCAGTCTCTCCTTCCCATACCACGGATGGCTTAAACAGCCTTTCCAAGAAGATATTAGGTGGCACAGGGTCGCTCTTAGCACCGATGCGGGCGAGGATATCCGCCGCCTGATTGTTTTCCCAGGCCACATGGTGGAATTCAAGCCCCTCGAACCGAGCTGACATTTTGAGGACGGCGTTGCAATAAGCCGCCATTTTTGGATCCTTGGTGTCGAAGTCTCCATTTATTTGAGATATTGCGAGGTTCGAGTCCCCATGCACCTCCAGGCGTTGAATGCCCATGGAGACTACCATCCGAAGACCATGTAACAGGGCCTCATATTTTGCTGCATTGTTGGAGTCTGTGTGTAGTATTTGGAGTACGTATTGAACTGTATCTCCGGTGGGGGATGTCAGGACGACGCCAGCCCCCAGACCAGCCAGCATTTTAGAGCCGTCAAAGTGCATAGTCCAGTTGGAGTACACGCCGTACTCTTTAGGGAGTTCGACTTCTGTCCACTCGGCGACGAAAACAGCCAGTACTTGTGACTTAATGGCTCGCCTTGGTTTGTATATTATGTCGAACGGGAGGAGCTCAATAGCCCATTTAGCAATCTGGCCCGTGGCATCGCGGTTGTTTATTATGCCGTTGAGTGGTACTTCAACGGCCACCGTAATTGAACACTCTTGAAAGTAGTGTTGTAGTTTCCGGGATGCCATGAAGACCGCGTATGCTATCTTTTGATAATGTCGGTACCGTGATTTGCATGGAGTGAGGACAGTGGATACATAGTATACCGGCTTTTGAAGTGGGTATTTATGTCCGTCCATCTCTCGTTCGACGACGAGCACTGCGCTTACAACTTGGTGTGTTGCCGCTATATATAGCAGCATTGGTTCGCCGACGTTAGGTGCGGCCAAGATTGGGTTTGTGTCCAAAACGGCTTTTATTTCTTCTCATCCGGCCGTGGCTGCATCCATCCACTCAAAGTGTTCGGTGCGTCAAAGAAGGCGATAAAGAGGCAGTGCTTTTCTTCTAATCGGGAGATGAAGTGGCTTAAGGCAGCCACGCATCCAGTTAGCTTCTGGATTTGCTTGAGGTCTGTTGGGATGGCCAACTGTGAGAGAGCTCGGATTTTAGCCGGATTTGCTTCGATTCCTCTGTTGGAGACGATGAAGCCTAAGAGCTTTCCGGCAGGCACGCCGAAGACGCATTTTTTTGGATTGAGCTTAGTGTCCTATGTTCGGAGATGTCGAATGTGAGCCTCAAGTCGTCTATTAAGGATTCGACGTGTCTGGTTTTAATGACCACATCGTCTACGTATGCCTCTACTGTTTTGCCAATCTGTGTCTCCAAGCATGTCTGAATCATGCGTTGATAGGTTGCACCGGCGTTTTTGAGCCCGAAAGGCATGGTGTTAAAACAGAAGGGGCCGTATGGCATGATAAATGCCGTTGCGGCTTGATTGGACTCCGCCATCTTAATTTGATGGTATCCGGAGTATGCGTCGAGGAAACACAATGAATCGTGTCTTGCGGTAGCGTCGATAATTTGATCGATGCGAGGGAAGGGGAAGGGATCCTTTAGGCAAGCCTTATTAAGGTCCTTGAAGTCGACGCATAGGCACCAGGATTTGTCCTTCTTTGGTACCATCACTAGGTTTGCTAGCCAGTCCGAATGTTTTATTTCTCGAATGAATCCGTCCTCCAGTAACTTGGCTAGCTCCTCTCCCATGGCTTGTCGCTTAGGCTCAGAGAAGCACCAAAGAGTTTGCTTGACTGGCTTGAGTCCCTTTAGGATGTTAAGGCTATGCTCGGCCAGCCTGCGTGGCATTCCTGGCATGTCTGAAGGATGCCAGTCGAAGATGTCCCAATTCGCGCGTAAGAACTCCCGTAGTGCAGCGTCTACGGTGGGGTTTAACTGTGCCCTGATGGATGCTGTTTTTGTAGGGTCCGTTGGATGGACTTGGAATTTGACTATTTCATCCGCTGGTTTAAAAGAGGTGGACTTGGATCTTTTGTCAAGTATCACGTCGTCCCTGTCCACTGTGGAGCGCAGCGCGGTTAATTCCTCGGCCACGAGGGCTTCGGATAACGCCTCGGGGGCCAGTGCGGCTGTTTTATTTTTGGCGTGGAGTGCTATGTCCGGATCACTAGTTAGAGTGATGATTCCATTGGGCCTAGGCATTTTGAGCTTCATGTACACGTAGGGTATAGCTTGGAAGATCGTGAATGCCTCCCGCCCTAGAAGGGCGTGGTATCCGCTATTGAATGGGGCCACTTGGAATGTGATTTCTTCAGACCTATAGTTCTCCAGCGTGCTGAATACCACATCTAGTGTGATTTTCCCAGCACATCGTGCCTCCCGGCTAGGGATGATTCCTCTGAAGGTCGTGCTACTTTGCTCAATGCGGCTTCTGTCTATTTCCATTTTTCAAAGAGTCTCCTCATAGATGAGGTTTAATCCGCTGCCGCCGTCCATGAGCACTTTAGTAAGCCGGAAGTCGTCCACAATTGGACTAAGGACCAAGGCGGCTGGTGCTTGGGCTGTTCGGAATTTAGGTTCGTCACTGGCATTGATGGTGATACCCGTATCGCTCCATTGATTTATTGATGCCACGTGGCAGACTTCGGCAAGGCTGCGGAGTGCTCGCTTAAGCCTATTATTTGAGGCGAAGGTCTCGAAGACTGTAATTACTATATTGTTGTTGTCCACGGGATGGTGCTCTGCGGCATTGTTGATGAGGAGATCCTCACCGCTCTTGGCCACCTGCCGAAGTACCCAACGTGCTCTAAGGCTGTGTGTTGGCATGGTATCTGCTGTACTGTGAATTTTGCATGGCCCATTAAGCCATCCCTCCAATACGGTTCCACGCCCTGTAGTGGGATTTTGCTTCTTTGTAATTGGATCGGGTGACTTACGAGAGTGCACCCTTTTAGTTCGGACTGGGGGTTTTGTCGAGCGGAGCATCCCAAATTTTTGTTTGGGTTTTCAGCGCTTTCCATCGCCTGATACTTCGTACTATGGCCGCCAAGTCAGCGAAGTGTGCTATGTCGCGGCGACTTATGGTGTTGAGGATTCCCCTGTCCGTGCAATCTTTGCAAAAGAATGAAATTGCGTCTTCCTCGCGACAGTCCTTAACCTTGCTCATTACAAGGAGGAATCTGGCCCAATAGTGGTGTACTGTCTCTTGGGGCTCTTGTCTAATGTGGGAAAGATCACTTATATCTGGGTGGGTGGGCAGATTTAGGTCCGAACCCTGACCCGATCTGAGACCCAGGGGCGGAGGAGTTTCCGATCTTGGAAGCTCGGGCTCCGGTTTGTTGCCCGCTAGGTCTGGCCCGCTGCCTGATTCTAGGTTCAAGGCTTGGGGCATGTCCTCCTGTAGACGGGTATCCAGCTCGGAGAGCTCGGGAATCCGGACATAGTTTGTCCACAAGATAGAGGAAGAATCGCTGCATTGCTCCTCCACCACCGCTATCTGATGATTTAATCTCCCTTTGGCCGGGTTTAAGCCCGATCTGATCATAGTCCGTAGCGACTACCAAGGCGGCGATGCGATCCAAGAGCTCATTCGAGGAACAGAGCTCCATTGGATCCAACTGCTCGGTGAATTCCGAGCCGACGTGGAGGCTGTTTTTGATGACCCGAGAAGTCATCGTCGGCGCAGCGGCCGAACGGGCAGCCATGACGAAACCGCCTAGCCGAAGAGTTAGGCCTACAACCAGGGCTCCCCCAGAGGTGATGTTGTCCTTGACAACGAGACGAGCCATCCATCCTTATGATGACGGCACAGTGGAACTCTCAATGAAAGCACCAATGTCGGTGTCAAAACCGGCGGATCTCAGGTAGGGGGTCCCGAACTGCGCGTCTAAGGCGGATGCTAACAGGAGGCGGGGGACACGATGTTTACCCAGGTTCGGGCCCTCTCGATGGAGGTAATACCCTACTTCCTGCTTGATTGATCTTGATGATATGAGTATTACAAGAGTTGATCTACCACGAGATCGTAGGGGCTAAACCATAGAAGCTAGCCTATGGTATGATCGTTGTCGTTCTACGGACTAAACCCTTCGGTTTATATAGAAAGCGGAGGGGGCTAGGGTTACATAGAGTCTGTTACAAGGGAGGAGATCTACATATCCGTATTGCCAAGCTTGCCTTCGACGCCAAGGAGAGTCCCATCCGGACACGGGACAAAGTCTTCAATCTTGTATCTTCATAGTCCAACAGTCCGGCTAAAGTATATTGTCCAGTTGTCCGAGGACCCCCTAATCCAGGACTCCCTCAAGAAGTGCATCTTCATAGGATACCCAAATGAAACTGTTGGGTACACCTTCTATCACAGATCCAAAGGCAAGATCTTTGTTGCTAAGAATGGATCCTTTCTAGAGAAGGAGTTTCTCTCGAAATAAGTGAGTGGGAGGAAAGTAGAACTTGATGAGGTAATTGTGCCTTCTCTTGAATTGAAAAGTAGCTCATCACAGAAATCAGTTCCAGTGATGCGTACACCAACTAGAGAGGAAGCTAATGATAATGATCATGAAACTTCAGATCAAGTTACCACTAAACCTCGTAGGTCAACCAGAGCACATTCCGCACCTGAGTGGTACAGTAATCCTATTCGAGAAGTCATGTTACGAGACCATGACGAACCTACGAACTATGAGGAAGCGATGATGAGCCCAGATTCCGCAAAATGGATTGAGGCCATGAAATCTGAGAGAGGATCCATGTATGAGAACAAAGTGTGGACTTTTGTGGACTTGCCCAATGATCGGCAAGCCATTGAAAATAAATGGATCTTCAAGAGGAAGACGGACACTGATAGTAGTTTTACTATCTGCAAAGCTCGACTTGTCGCAAAAGGTTTTCGACAAGTTCAAGGTGTTAACTATGATGAGATTTTCTCACACGTAGCGATGCTTAAGTCTGTCTGAATCATGTTAGCAATTGCCACATTTAATGAAATCTGGCAAATGGATGTCAAAACTACATTCCTTAATGTATTTCTGCAAGAAGAGTTGTATATGATGCAACCAAAGAGGTTTTGTCAATCCTAAAGGTGCTAACAAAGTGTGCAAGCTCCAACGATCCATTTATGGACTGGTGCAAGCATCTCGGAGTTGGAATATATGCTTTGATGAGGTGATCAAAGTATGTGGTTTTATACAGACTTTTGGTGAAGCCTGTATTTAAAAAAAGTGAGTGGGAGCTCTGTACAATTTCTGATATTATATGTGGATGACATATTATTGATCGAAAATGATATAGAATTTCTGGATAGCATAAAAGGATACTTGAATAAAAAAATTCAATGAAAGACCTCGGTGAAGCTGCTTATATATTGGGCATCAAGATCTATAGAGATAGATCAAGACGCTCGATAGGACTTTCACAAAGCACATACCTTGATAAAGTTTTGAAGAAGTTCATAAAGGATCAGGCAAAGAAAGGGTTCTTGCCTGTGTTACAAGGTGTGAAGTTGGGTAAGACTAAAAACCCGACCACGGCAAAATATATAGAGAGAATGAAACTTATTCCCTATGCCTCAGTCATAGGTTCTATAAAGTATGCCATGCTGTGTACCAGACCTATTGTCTACCTTGCCATAAGTTTGGCAGGGAGGTACCAATAGTGATCCAGGAGTAGATCACTAGACAGTGGTCAAAATTATCGTTATAGGACTAAAGAAATGTTTCTCGGTTATGGACGTGACAAAGAGTTTGTCGTAAAAGGTTACGTCGATGCAAGCTTTGACACCGATCTGGATGACTCTGAGTCTTGATCTGGATACATATTGAACGTGGGAGCAATTAGCTAGAGTAGCTCCGTGCAGAGCATTGTAGACAAAGAAAATTTGCAAAATACATACGGATCTGAATGTGGCAGACCCGTTGAGTAAACTTCTCTCACAAGCAAAACATGATCACACCTTAGTACTCTTTGGGTGTGTTCACACACAAAAATGTCATCGTGTACCCTAGACGCCGGGGGTGATGCACCGCAGCTCACGTCGAAGGAGACCCGACCGGAAGCGCGGTACGCAGGCAATCCGGCGGGTGCTTTTGGAGACCCGAAACCCCACACGCCCGGGAGGGACCCCGTCAGGGCGCGCGGCGGCTATGGGCTGCCCTAGGTCGACCTAATCGCCCCTAGAGCCTCGAGGTTCGTCGCCCTGCACCAAGAAGAACGAACGAAGAACCATGAGGAAGATGAACTAGGGTTAAGGAGAAAAGATAAAAGATAAAAAGTGATAGATGATTTGTTCGATTGTGTGTTGTTGTTCAATCGGCCGTCACCTCTTGTCAAGATAAGAGGTAGATGGACTTCCCATACAATAAAAGGACTTGCCTTTCTGAATCATCAAAATCTAACCAAATTCGTACTTCTCACGACCTCCGGCCCGGATGTCCGGCTCTAGGCCCGGATGATCCGGCCAAGCCCAGATTTCCGACAGCAGTCCACTAATTGGGCTGTAACTTTTTCATACAAACTCATATTAAGATGGTTTTTATATCAAAATCAACCGCCTCGACAAGACGCACAACTTTGCTGTTTAATACTTTACGATTTAAGGTCATATTGAGGGAGTTTCGGGCTGTTTTCTAACACCTACAGCAGAAAAACTGTCCGGACGTCCGGACTTATACCCGGATTATCCGGCCTCCACCCGGATGATCCGGGACTGGAACCAGATCATCCGGCTTCATCAAAAACCTTCAGTTGTTTTGGTGCTTCAATTTCCCGGATGATCTGGACCTCGGCCCGGATGAACCGGCCAAACATTTTTGCAACGCACGGTTTTGGCTGTAGAATTTGCATACGACCTCGGATGGGGATGATTTTTATATCAAAATCGTCCATTTCGACGAGACGAAGAATTTTTCCGTTGAAATGTTTTTCATACAAGACCATATTAATTACGTTTCATGTAATTCTTTAATCTGGTGTCAATACGAGCATCTCTAAGATTGTCATAACTTTTGCACCTGAGCTCCTTTTTGGTGCATCTTCATATCTATTTCGATCATCTTGAAGAGAGTTATTAAATGGTGACATGAACTCATAAATTTGACCTCATCTTGCTACAGCCTCAAGTCACTCTTTGCGATCATGCCATTTTCCAGCGTCAACACATGCCCCCCTGTTTTTCGGCCTAGCTAGCGTGCCGAAAAAGATCCTGTACCATGTTGGTTCTAAGGACGATGTCAACACTCCATCGGCCGCTTTGCATGTGCTTAGGCGATAAATATATATCGTCCATTATTTCTTTGAATCGTTGATGCAAAATTGGGTGAAACCTTCTCAACTTCATTAACAATCCGATGATAAAGTTCCATAGATATGTATCTCTAGGTCATCCTATGAATCATATTATTCACCGTTTTGCTAGAATTTTGCAGATAATCAACAATAAACTTTCTCCAATCCTTACTTTCGCCTGCATAAAAAATTCATTACTGGCCGAAGTGGTGGACTTCGGTTCGGCCTTACCTCTGTTGACGAGACTAAGCATCGGCTATTGATAGAAATGCAATACACCATGATTAACATAGTAGTCGGATGCTTGGTGTGCCAACTCTTTTGAATTGTCATGTCTAGAAATATGAACAATGTTAAAGGAACCCAAGGTAAATTTTGCATCTAGACATACCTCAAGAACTATAAGTGATTCGTCAAAACATTGATAAATCTTGGATATTTGTTGCACTACTCATAACGAATCACCGAAAGTATCAATATGTATAGCACCTATGGCAACCAAAAGCTCCAAACCGAATAAAATTTCTTATTCGGCTTTGATTATTGTGCAAAAATATTTTAAACGTCATGAGGCTTGTTTTGGTCTCCAATTGAACTAAGTACGATGTTAGAATACTACACCGGCCATGCATTGACATACTCTTAGGACGATAGATAAATATCAGCCATTACCATAAGATCCATGCAGAATTCACCCACCAATGTATGTATAGCCGAAATAAACCAATGAAATATCAATAAAATATTTTGGCCCCTTTGTATTAGCAACAAAAATGTAACTAACCAAATGTATAGTGATTTGGTAATACCCTCTCATGATATACAAAATTATGGTGCATCCATGGATCAAAATAAATCCATGGAGGGTAATTGATCATACCTAGGGATGAATTCCATGTCGAAGGCATCAATGGCATGGTTGAAGAAAATGGATGATATGCTAACCCAAGATTTTGATGTTGTGATGCACGCTTTCGGCTTAATTGTTTGTTGCTTCCATCCTTCTCTTTCTTTACTTTTATACTTGTCGCAATATAAGCATGTACATCATTTTTGTTTGGAATTACCCTCTTGGGAACCCATGCCATGTTCTTCTCTCTCAGCTCTTGTGCACTAAGATTTTGTAATTCCTTCTTTTGCCAATACGATAAGCCGAGTGAGCACCTCGACTGTGATTTTGTTTCAACCAATGGCAACTCTTTTTGGGCCTTGGCACTCTGGTTTTTATCAATTGATTGCTTCACTTCATTGCCTTTTGTAGCCAATGTCAACACTTTAATTGGCTCTTTGTTATTTGAGATCAAATCTGGAGTAGCACACTTACGACCATCTCTTTTCACGCGGTAACCTTGCTTTACCACCTCTTTCTTCTTCCTTGAGCTCTGGACCGATTCCTTATGATTGAAATGGTCTTTGACGCGTGATTGTTCAAATGTTGATCTTCTTGGAGCTGCATAGTATTGGTGAGATGGTCTAAAAAAGATGGAGAATGTGCCCTTGTATCATACCATTCCCATGATGAATATGGATCTATATGAGCATAGGGAGGCATCCACGGCATTGGCATTGGCGGCCCAAAATAACGATATCAATATGTTGCATTAAAATTCTCACTTTACCAATACCGATCCTCATATTTGCGCCTTGGGGGTGCTCTTGGTTTCTTTGCATGATTTGGCCGATAAGCATTATTCTATTCACTCTTCTTTTGATATTTATCCAATAGTTCAGAGAAGGTGATTTTTGATCTCTTACACTTGCCCTTATTTCGGCCTTTGTTTTCTTTTGGTTTGCTTTCATCAATCATTGGATTTGCTTGCTGCCCCCAAATCCTTGGCGCCTCCATTGTAGCTTCGATGGAATTTTCGCCCTCAAGATTATGTTCATTATGCTCTTCAACAACTTCTTTACATGAAAGCTTGATCCCATCACCTGCAGTTTTTACCTTCTCTTTAAATGTATTGGCCTGAAGCAGCCGACGCAAAAACCTTTTGCCATCAGGACCAATTGGATAGACTCATCATCTCTTGGTGACTCAACAAATTTCAATCATCCTTTTTCAATGGCCGATTTAACTATTTGACGAAACATATTACAACCCTAAAAATTAGGTTTGAACGAATGAGGCAACCCATAATACATTCATCCTTGAATTGATGGCTTGACATGGTGATTAAGAATTCTTATGTAATTATTTTTCATAAACAAATCAAATATTTGATCACACATGCTTGAATTGAAGGTAAACTTTTTATTTTATAGCCGATCTTGCTGTGAGAACGGCTTTGCAGTTAAGCAAACGAATGGTTCAGATTTTGTACCACCCCATTCGGCTATGAATTTTATTTTGCATTATCTTACCGATGTCATTGGATAAGATATTATACTAGCAACGGTTTTCTGAAAAGAATCTAACCTTGGCTTTAAGTTTCTGAAACAAAAATAGTTAGAACATGCATGCCTCAATTGAGACCAAGAGTAAGCCAAGTATGAAACAAGCAAAGCTACCCATGTAGATACGAACTTTAAATAAAGCAACGGGGAAAGCTTTGGCTGCAACAATTAGTCATTATCGATATTATAAACGGCGCAATGGGTTGACCGATATATTCTATAACGATTTTATTGCTAAAAAGTAATTTATCCTTCTTCATTGGTCTTTCATAATTACTTAAGAGGATTTTTCTAATAGATGCATCAACAATAAACTTTTTGACCAAATCTGAAAATAGGAAAATTACATGCTAAACTTACCTCTTCAAATATGTAGGGAGAGCATGATGGTGGTGTGAATTGAACAATATCTTTCTCCGCCTTTGGATGGCTCCCCAACGCCTCTTCATCATCTTTTTCTTGATTCCGTGCATCATTACACTGAAGATTTTTGTCGGCCGTACTTTGTTCGGCTACTTGTTGTTGCCCTTGAAGCTTGTAAATTTCTACAGCACGGAACTCATAGGGCAGGAAGTAGGTTCCATGAACTTCAGAAAAATCAAGTATGGCTGTCTTGCTATTCTTTTCATGCCCTTTCTCAACAATGTTTGCCTCTTTGGATTTGATGGATTCGTAATATATACTACTTGATTTGGCTTTTTCAACCGAAGCACTTTTAGTTTCCGAATCGTCATTCTTTTCACCAGTTATATCAATTGGCAAGGCTTCTTTTCTTTGAGCTAATTCCCTATGAATTATCTCTTGGCGAAGTGCTTGCACCCTATCGCGCAAAGCTTTAACTCCCCTCTCAATTTCAGCCCGCTCTAGATCAGTTTGCCCCCCAATGCTTTTAGGATCTTTCGGCAATGAAGTGTTAGTGTTGCCAAAATTTTGCAATTTTGTAGGGGGTGTATAATATGTTGCGGTACTAGGTGGAGGTGTATGCACTGCTGTATAACCATATTCTCTCTCACCAATACTATCAGTTGATGAAGTTTCATCTTCCTGCAAAACTCTAGCCTTTATTGCAGCATAATCAGGAAATAACCCCTTTTCATATTGTTCAAGGCAAAGAGCACTAATTCTGTTGTTTTGTGCCAAGCTCTTTTTTAATGCAGCCACAACCGCGTTTGGAAGGGATTGCTCAGCAATACTTTTAGATTCTTTCGGTAATGTTTCGTGAGTGTTGCCAAAATTCTTGCATTGTGTAGAGTATGCATTATATGCTAAAGTGTTTGATGACGGCACATGTGTTCCTGTAAAATTTTCACTAATTCGGCTATGACTATGAAGATGTGGGGCCGAATTATGAACATCTACAGTTGCATACGATGCTGAAAAATTACTAACGTGAGGTGTAGCATATGATGGTTGAGAGTAACTGGCCGAATAGCTAGTAGTAGCATGGCCAATTCTCCCATCCATCCGGAAGGTTAGATTCACATATTGCAAATTAGTTGCTGATGAATAAAAAGGTGAAACACTTTCTTGTATGCTATTGGAAATTTTAACATGAGGTTTTTCATATTTATTAACCAAACCCATGATGTTGTTCATCGACATATTGTGACACCCCAAAATTTTGACCTTGTTTTATTAATTAAAATTTTGCCAGGAAATTAAAACTTTTATTTTCTGGGTTCCTTTTTGATTTTTGAACCCTTGCTATTATGGAGTTTTCCCCAAAGTGAAAACTTTTCAAATATGTTATTGGACTTGTTTAACCTCTCAATAAAAAAATTTCTTTTATTAGTAGAACTAATTACATAATTAATTTGCTTGATCTTTATTTTCTTGAAAAATGGTTTTCCAAGGTTATATGGCCATATTTGAACTACAACCATTTGATAAATTCACTTAAAATTCCAACCAAAATTTGGAGATGTCAGGTGATGTTTTTAAATCACTTTTATGCAAAAATATCTTTTATTCATGAAATATTTTGAGCTCTACACCCAATTTTCTTCTCTAGTCCAGTGGGCAATTTTGCACTGCAACTCATTTAAATACTTCTTTCTAGCTTATGATTCAACTTCATGCAAAAACCCAGTGATGTTATTTGAAAATTTTGAGTGAATCAACCTCATCTTCATTCTGGTCCAACATGATGGTTTGTACAGCATCCATATTCTTGCTTGCTCTTTGGCCCTTGATTCTTTACCCTGCTTGTAGACCACCCTACAAAACCCGTAAGTCTAGGAGCATGCCACCATTGGAATACTTTTGGTTAATGAGATGATGCCATTTACCTCCTGTCCAGAATTGAAGTTTTGCAAAACTTGCTCTAACAACTTTGTGCTTTTTACAAAATAACCTCACCACCCTCTTGTGCATCCAAAGAGACACTAGCCTGGAAGATTTGGCCACTCCAAGAAAAGCCTAGGTGCCTGTGGCATTTTGTCAAACACCAGGAGTGCATGGACAGAATTGGCATGAGTTTTTGTTTGCATTATGAACTTGGTCTCCTGACCTAACCACCTTGTCCCTTGATCTCCCCTCTATCAATAACCTAGTCATGTTGCTTTCCAACCTCGCTCGAGCGCTCTGGAGTGCCATGGCATTTCGCCGAGCAGCTGGTGGGCGTGCACTGGGCGCGCCCAGAGCACGCCAACTGCAGCTGCGCACCCGAGCCACCGCGTCGCGCGTACTCCATGCCCCTTGACCCTTGGCCGCTTGCAAAGCCACGCCCCGCGCCCGATCACTCGCCAGAAACCCCCAAGCCGCCCTGGCAGCCTACAGCGCCACCGTCAGGGCACTCTTGGCGGCACGCCGGCGTCCGCAGTGCGCCCTTGCCACGGTCAGTGCCGCCCGAGCCACCCCGGCTCGCCACCTGCCCCTGGGAGCCGCGCAAGCTTATCCCCTCGCTTGTCGGCTAGCTCTCGTCGCCTCCACGTCGCCCTGCAAGCTACAGAACGTCGGTTCACCGGCAACCTTATCCTCGGCCGCGGAACCGCCATGGCCACGCTATATAAGAAGCACCCGAGCTCGTCCAGGCCTCACGCAGCCTTTCTCACTCCCTCACCGACCCAGCCATAGCAGTAGGAAGACCAGGGGAGTCGTCTTCTTCCTCTCCGGCAACTCCTGCCGCCGCCACTGTCCCGGCCATTCCGGCGCCACTAGGACCTCCCCCTCTCCACTCTCTTCACCAGGAGATCTCCCTCCCTCTCGTGAGTGCACCCCCACGCTCAATTTTGGTCGGGAACCACCATAGCCTCGGCCCCCAAATCCAACTGAGGCCGCCATCCGCCGCGAGGCTCGTCGCCGACGACTCCCTCCTTCCCCGTCACTCCCTCGACCACCGGAAGAACCGCCCTAGTCTTGCGGATCCATCCCCACCCTCGGGGGCCCGCGCTGAGCCGCCAAACGCCGGCGACGATCGCCGGAGCCCCCGCCTCTGTTCGGCCAGAGGAAGAAGAGGGAAGGGGACTGGTCAAACCTGACCAGTGGGGCCCCTGGACCCACTGTCAGCGACCCAGCCCGCCTCCACACGTGTTTAAGTGAAGGCGTATAACTCCTCAGTACGTTTCCCCTACACCGAAAACGTATTCCGTCTGAAGCGTTTTCTTTTATATAAAAAAAACATATTTTGACCAGGACTTTGACTGGCTATAACTTTTTAAATATAACTCCAAATGAATTGATTCTTTTTCCTACATCTCTCAAATTCTGTCTAGTTTATTTTAAGATTTATTTGAAAAAATTTCAAACAAATTTTTTGTGCTGTTTTGAAATTGTGTGTTAATTCCAATTTTTTCAAAATAGGATTTTGGAGAGAGGCAGAAAACTTTCAAAAAGTTTTGGAATGCACCCTGACTCTCCACGCCTTGAAGGTAAGCATCCTGAACCATGGCATAATATTTTTGGTGTGTTAGTTGACGCGGTTATAACACCACCTTACTTCGGAAAAACTCATTATTTTATGTGGTGATGTGATCTTTTGCATGAATGCATATTAGTGATTTTCCTTGCTATTGGAAATGAATATACTTGTGATGGTAATCATCCTCATGTGCCTTGCATGCATGCCGGAAAGGAATTCGGGAAGGCCTCTCGCCTTGGGTAGGCGTGAGCTTGTCGCGGTCTCCGTTGGGACGATTATGTCCGAGATAGCATAGTAAGGTATAATGAGCGGTGATCTGTTGATTGAAATATGTTTGTTTTACATATCATGCAGGTAATACTTAAGCCTCCCTGAGTCGGCCGTAGATCGAGTCTTGTTCAAATAACCCCATACTTGTTTTCAGGCTGCCACTTGTCCCCGCCAGTAGGTAGGGTATGGTTCAAGAAGTTGTCAACCCTTGCCTTGGCACACACCGCATGAGAGGCCATGGTGGAAGATACCGGCTGCATCCGGTAGGCATGCCACCTGGTCCGGGAGCATGGGTGTTTCCAGTTGGGACCTAGAGGGGGCCACCCCTTAGAGCGCGCGATAGAAATTTGATCCCATGCTACGCGAGGTTGTAGCCTCCCCACTTAGAGTTTTGCTTAACAAGTGTCATGGGTGATTCCTGACACAAGTAAAGTTAAGCTGGTGTGTGCAAGTCAGGCGTGTTTTCGACTAAAAGACCGTAGACGGAATTAGTCCCGATGGACTAAAGAAATCCGTTACTCATGGGTAAAGAGTACACCCTCTGCAGAGGTATTAAACCTATTCGAATAGCCTTGTCCATGGTTAAGGACTACAGTCTGGGATGGGTCAAGTGTCGGTCTTAGTGTCGGTCTTCAGAGGTAAAACTGTTGAATTAGAACATATGGATTTTGACTTGTGATATATGATGGTTATGATTATCATTGTTGTGGACTAACCAAGTATATTGTTCTGAAGAAATGAATATCCCTGGGACGGTTCTACCTCTCGGATATTCACGATGATTATTTATTTAATTGATAAGCCCTTTATGTGGTGTCGCTGAGACGCCCGACTGTGGCATGCTTGTTATTTATTTACTTTATAAGCCCTTTATGTGGTGTCGCTCAGATGCCCGACTATGGCATGCTTGTTATTTTATTTACTTTATAAGCCCTTTATGTGGTGTCGCTCAGACGCCCGACTGTGGCATGCTTGTTATTTATTTACCTTATAAGCCCTTTATGTGGTGTCGCTAAGACGCCCGACTGAGGCATGCTCATTATTTACTATCCCTTCGAGACGTCACATCAAACATCCGATCGGTGCATTTTATTACTATTCCATCATTACATATTCCTGTTGCATATAAATAACCTGCTTGCATGCATCGGGGATTTTATTTTCATAACTGACGTTGTGATTACAGAATGTTTTCAGAGCATGATTATCGTTTGCTATATTATACCCGTGTTCATAATGTTTGCGAGTACATTCAAAGTACTCACTGGCGTGTCCCTGGCTATTGTCTTGGCCAGATTTCGTGCATGGGGAGGAGCGTTACGATGACAACCCCGGAACCTAAGCAATGGTGATAGCAGCCTCACGAAGATAGGAGTTGACTTGGTCAGCTGTTCCTGTGGGAAATGGAGTCCCATAGACCATGGTGAACCACAAACCGCTTCCGCCATCAAACCACTAGAAACCATTTGTTGTACTCACAGGCCAGAGTGGTCTTGTACTACATATTATGTATTTTTTTGCTTGGAATTTCTGTATCAAGTTGGTGCCTCATCAGCTAACAGTAATCCTGGGGCTGGTGAGCACAAGGGCCATTTTCTGGAAATTAATACCCGGAAAACCGGTCCCGACACATATGTATTTGTGGGGTTGCCGATGCATGAGAGTTTGGATACATATGTTGTACGTTGCTAAAATCTTAAGAATTTGAAGCATGAAGATTGTTTTGCATAGGCCCTTGCGCATAATTAGATGCATGATTGATAAAACTAGGGCAAGCCGATACATTATGCTAATTAGGTGCTCCAGCAACAACATATGGATTATTTGCATCTACAAAGGGGAATTGGGTATTCATATTACCTTTGTAGATTGCAGCAACTTGATGACGATCTCTTCGTAGCAAGAACGGGCTGGAGACCATTCAAAGCTTCGTCCCAAGCGGAGTTGCCAAAAAGTGTGTTCACACACGAACACGTCACCATGTACACTCGACGCCTGGGGTGATGCACCGCAGCTCACGTCGAAGGAGACCCGGCCAGAAGCGCGGTACGCAGACAATCCGGTGGGTGCTTTTGAAGACCCGAAACCCCACACGCCCGGAAGGGACCCCGTCAGGGCGCGCGCCGGCTATGGGCTGCCCTAGGTCGACCTGATCGCCCCTAGAGCCTCGAGGTTCGTTGCCCTGCGACAAGAAGAACGAACGAAGAACGAGGAAGAAGAAGAACTAGGGTTAAGGAGAAAAGATAAGAGATAAAGTGGTAGATCATTTTGTTGGAAATATGCCCTAGAGGCAATAATACAATGGTTATAATTATATTTCTTTGTTCATGATAATAGTCTATTATTCATGCTATAATTGTGTTATTCGGAAATCGTAATACACGAGTGAGCCTCTAGTTGACTAGCTCGTTGATCAAAATATAGTCATGGTTACCTGACTATGGACATTGGATGTCATTGATAACGGGATCACATCATTGGGAGAATGATGTGATGGACAAGACCCAATCCTAAGCATAGCTCAAAGATCGTCTAGTTTGTTTAGCTAGAGCTTTTCCAAATGTCAAGTATCATTTCCTTAGACCATGAGATTGTGCAACTCCGGATACCATAGGAGTGCTTTGGGTGTGCCAAAGCGTCCTGGCGTAATGGGTGACTATAAAGGTGCACTACGGGTATCTCCGAAAGTATCATTGGGTTGGCACGAATCGAGATGGGATTTGTCACTCCGTATGACGGAGAGGTATCTCTGGGCCCCTCGGTAATGCATCATCATAATGAGCTCAATGTGACCAAGTGTCTGGTCACGGGATCATGCATTCTGATGCGAGTAAAGTGACTTGCCGTAACGAGATTAAGCGAGCTATTGTGATACCGACGATCGAATCTCGGGCAAATAACGCACCGATTGACAAAGGGAATTGTATACGGGGTTACTTGAATCCTCGACATCGTGGTTCATCCGATGAGATCATCGCGGAGCATGTGGGAGCCAACATGGGTATCCAGATCCAGCTGTTGGTTATTGACCGGAGAGGCGTCTCGGTCATGTCTGCATGTCTCCCGAACCCGTAGGGTCTAGACACTTAAGGTTCGGTGATGCTAGGGATTGTAGAGATATGAGTATGTAGTAACCCGAAAGTTGTTCAGAGTCCCGGATGAGATCCCGGACGTCACGAGGAGTTCCGAAATGGTCCGGAGGTAAAGAATTATATATGGGAAGTCAGCTTTCGGCCATCGGGAAAGTTTCGAGGGTCACCGGTATTGTACCGGGACCACCGGAAGGGTCCCGGGGGTCCACCGGGTGGGGCCACCTATCCCGGAGGGCCCCATGGGCTGAAGTTGGAGGGGAACCAGCCCCTGGTGGGCTGGTGCGCCCCCCCTTGGGCCCTCCTGCGCCTAGGGTTGGGAAACCCTAGGGGTGGGGGCGCCTCCACCTGGCTTGGGGGGGAAGCCACCCCTTGGCCGCCGCCCCCCTTGGAGATCCCATCTCGGGGCCGCCCCCTAGGGGCCTATATAAGAGGGGGAGGGAGGGCAGCCGCACCATGCTCTTGGCGCCTCCCTCTCCCTTGCTACACCTCTCCCTCTCATGACGCTTGGCGAAGCCTGCCGAGATCGCTGCTGCATCCACCACCACGCCGTCGTCTTGCTGGATCTTCATCAACCTCTCCTCCCCTTGCTGGATCAAGAAGGAGGAGACTTCTTCCCAACCGTACGTGTGTTGAACGCGGAGGTGCTGTCCGTTCAGCACTAGGATCATCGGTGATTTGGATCACGACGAGTACGACTCCCTCAACCCCGTTCTCTTGAACGCTTCCGCTCTCGATCTACAAAGGTATGTAGATGCACTCCTCTCTCTAGTTGCTAGATGAACTCATAGATTGATCTTGGTGAAACCGTTATTTTCTGCAACGTTCCCCAACAGTGGCATCATGAGCTAGGTCTATGCGTAGTTCTCTTTGCACGAGTAGAACACAAACTTGTTGTGGGCGTAGATGTTGTCAACTTTCTTGCCACTACTAGTCTTATTTTGCTTCAGCGGTATTGTGGGATGAAGCGGCCCGGACCGACCTTACACGTACGCTTACGTGAGACAGGTTCCACCGACTGACATGTACTAGTTGCATAAGGTGGCCAGCGGGTGTTTGTCTCTCCCACTTTAGTTGGAGCGGATTCGATGAAAAGGGTCCTTATGAAGGGTAAATAGAAGTTGGCAAATCACATTGTGGCTTTTACGTAAGTAAGAAAACGTTCTTGCTAGAACCCTATTGCAGCCACGTAAAAGATGCAACAATAATTAGAGGACATCTAACTTGTTTTTGCAGCAATTGCTTTGTGATGTGATATGGCCAAAAGTTGTGATGAATGATAAATGATATATATGTGATGTATGAGATCATGTTCTTGTAATAGGAATCAAGACTTGCATGTCTATGAGTATGACAACCGGCAGGAGCCATAGGAGTTGTCTTAATTATTCTATGACCTGCGTGTCAATGATTAAACGCCATGTAATTACTTTACTTTATTGCTAAACCGTTAGCCATAGTAGTAGAAGTAATAGTTGGCGAGCAACTTCATGGAGACACGATGATGGAGATCATGATGATGGAGATCATGGTGTCATGCCGGTGATCATGGAGCCCCGAAGATGGAGATCAAAGGAGCTATATGATATTGGCCATATCATGTCACTACTATTTGATTGCATGTGATGTTTATCATGTTTTTGCATCTTGTTTACTTAGAACGACGGTAGTAAATAAGATGATCCCTCATAATAATTTCAAGAAAGTGTTCCCTAACGATGCTGCCGTTGCGAAAGTTCGTTGTTTGAAGCACCACGTGATGATCGGTGTGATAGATTCTAACGTTCACATACAACGGGTGTCAGACAGATTTACACACGCATAAACACTTAGGTTAACTTGACGAGCCTAGCATGTACAGACATGGCCTCGGAACACAAGAGACCAAAAGGTCGAACATGAGTCATATAGAAGATACGATCAACATGGAAATGTTCACCGATGATGACTAGTCTGTCTCATGTGATGATCGGACACGACCTAGTCGACTCAGATCATGTATCACTTAGATGACTAGAGGGATGTCTAATCTGAGTGGGAGTTCATTAAATAATTTGATTAGATGAACTTAATTATCATGAACTTAGTCTAAAAACCTTTGCAAATATGTCTTGTAGATCAAATGGCCAACGCTCATGTCCACCTCAACTTCAACGCGTTCCTAGAGAAAGCCAAGATGAAAGATGATGGTAGCAACTATATGGACTGGGTCCGGAACCTGAGGATCATCCTCATAGCTGTAAAGAAAGATTATGTCTTAGAAGCACTGCTAGGTGAAGCTCCCATCCCAGAGAACCAAGACGTTATGAACGCTTGGCAGTCTCATGCTGATGATTAGTCCCTCGTTCGGTGCGGCATGCTTTACAGCTTAGAACCGGGGCTCCAAAAGCGTTTTGAGCAACACGGAGCATATGAGATGTTCGAAGAGCTGAAAATGGGTTTCCAAGCTCATGCCCGGGTCGAGAGATATGAAGTCTCCGACAAGTTCTTCAGTTGTAAGATGGAGTAAAATAGTTCTGTCAGTGAGCACATACTCAGAATGTCTCGGTTGCACAACCGCTTGACTCAGCTGGGAGTTAATCTCCCGGATTATGCGGTTATTGACAGAATCCTTCAGTCGCTTCCACCGAGCTACAAGAGCTTTGTGATGAACTTCAATATGCAGGGGATGGAAAAGACCATTCCTGAGGTGTATTCAATGCTGAAATCAGCAGAGGTAGAGATCAAGAAGGAACATCAAGTGTTGATGGTGAATAAAACCACTAAGTTCAAGAAAGGCAAGGGTAAGAAGAACTTCAAGAAAGACGGCAAGGAGTTTGCGCCCGATAAGCCGCTTGCGGGAAGAAGTCAAAGAATGGACCCAAGCCTGGAAACCGAGTGCTTTTATTGCAAGGGAAGCGGACACTGGAAGCGGAACTGCCCCAAATACTTAGCGGACAAGAAGGCCGGCAACACTAAAGGTATATGTGATATACATGTAATTGATGTGTACCTTACCAGTACTCATAGTAGCTCCTAGGTATTTGATACCGGTGTCGTTGCTCCTATTTGTAACTCAAAGCAGGAGCTGCGGAATAAGCGGAGACTGGTGAAGGACGTGGTGACGATGCGCGTCGGGAATGGTTCCAAGGTCGATGTGATCGCCGTCGGCACGCTACCTCTACATTTACCTACGGGATTAGTTTTAAACCTCAATAATTGTTATTTAGTGCCAGCTTTGAGCATGAACATTGTATCTTGATCTCGTTTAATACGAGATGGCTACTCATTTAAATCCGAGAATAATGGTTGTTCTATTTATATGAGAGATATGTTTTATGGTCATGCCCTGATGGTCAATGGTTTATTCTTAATGAATCTCGAACGTGATGTTACACATATTCATAGTGTGAATACCAAAAGATGTAAAGTTGATAACGATAGTCCCACATACTTGTGGCACTGCCGCCTTGGTCACATTGGTGTCAAGCGCATGAAGAAGTTCCATACTGATGGACTTTTAGAGTCTCTCGATTATGAATCATTTGACACATGCGAACCATGCCTCATGGGCAAAATGACCAAGACTCCATTCTCCGGAACAATGGAGCGAGCAACCAACTTATTGGAAATCATACATACTGATGTGTGCGGTCCGATGAGCGTTGAGGCTCGCGGAGGATATCGTTATGTTCTCACTCTCACTGACGACTTGAGTAGATATGGGTATGTCTACTTGATGAAGCACAAGTCTGAGACCTTTGAAATGTTCAAGGAATTTCAGAATGAGGTAGAGAATCAACGTGACCAAAAGATAAAGTTCTTACGATCAGATTGTGGAGGAGAATATTTAAGTCATGAATTTGGCACACACTTAAGGAAATGTGGAATCGTTTCACAACTCACGCCACCTGGAACACCTCAGCGTAACGGTGTGTCCGAACGTTGCAATCGCACTTTATTGGATATGGTGCGATCTCTGATGTCTCTTACCAATTTACCGCTATCATTTTGGGGATACGCTCTAGAGACAACTACATCAGTTTAAATAGGGCACCATCTAAATCCGTTGAGACGACACCGTATGAATTATGGTTTGGGAAGAAACCTAAGCTGTCGTTTCTAAAAGTTTGGGGATGCGATGATTATGTCAAGAAACTTCAACCTGAAAAGCTCGAACCCAAGTCAGAAAAATCCGTCTTCATAGGATACCCTAAGGAAACCATTGGGTATACCTTCTACCTCAGATCCGAAGGCAAGATCTTTGTTGCCAAGAACGGGTCCTTCCTGGAGAAAGAGTTTCTCTCGAGAGAAGTAAGTGGGAGGAAAGTGGAACTTGATGAAGTACTACCTCTTGAACCAGTGAGTAGCGCAAAGAGGAAGATGTTCTGTGGTGCGGCCCAACTAAAGAGGAAGTTAATGATGATGATCAAGGTACTTGGATCAAGTTACTACTGAACCCGTGAGGTCCACGAGGACACGTTCCACACAGTGGTATGGCAACCCTGTCACGGAAATCATGTTGTTCGACAACGGTGAACCTTCGAACTATGAAGAAGCGATGGCGGGCCCAGATTCCAACAAATGGCTTGAAGCCATGCAATCCGAGATAGGATCTGTCGTGGAATTAACACGTCAGATGTCCTTAGTGTGAGGACTTAGTCGCGAGGCCAACGCATCTATGTGGTAGCTTGAGAGGGGTTGAGCGGAATTGAGAGACGCAACACAAGACAAAGGTTTAGACAGCTTCAGGCCCGGGGAAACATCATCCGGTAATAGCCCTACATGCTGTTTGTGGCTAGGTCTCATTATGATCATGAGGGAGTCGCCGGTAAGCCGGCTCTTTGTGTCTAGCCCTAGAGATTATTGCTTGTTGCATGTCCCTCTTTGGGGAGCCCTGCCCTTCCTTATATATGTTGAAGGGGCGGGTTACATGTGGAGTCCTATTAGGATTAGGACTAGTCTATCTCTAATACAAACCGGATACAAGTCCAGGTCTTAACTCCTTGTAAGGTAAATATTCGTCATGCCTTTCCTCTTAAACCGGCCCACCATAGCATGATCCGGCCATCCATAAACCGCCCGTTGGGCCACCTTGTATGGTCGCTCCTTCTGACCTGCCTGCCGGATTAACAATGCATCGTATTTCGCCAGGTCCAAACGGGTCGCCAGTGAACCGCCAAGTCCGGTCGGGTTATACTTCCGGCCGGTTTACACCGCGGGGTATATCCCCGACATTATCCCCCAAGTTTAGCTTGGATTTATCCATGGTAAACTTATGCTGCAAAATGAACACACGAATAAATTTGACAGGTTGTGCTCTGGGTTAAGAATTCTTATAAACCGGCACTTGATCATCCTTAATTCCTTGTCATTTCTTCCTTCTAAAAAATCCGAGTCAATAGACCAGTTTCATAATCGATTTGCTTGTAGAAGATATTTTGTAAATAAAGAATCCATTTGAATTGGCTTTCAATGCTCTGACTTGACAAAAATATTAGTCTCTGAAATATTCAAGTGATATCCAGCCGGCTTGAAGATGTAAAACTTGCCGGTTTATGATTACCACCATTGTCGGGTTATAAAAACTGATAATTCCGGGTCATGATTGTTAACAATGCTGTTCATGATTATTTATGACGCCGGGTTGCAGACACAGGGTCGTAATGATTGGTGACGCCGGGTTGCAGACACGGGGTTGTAATGATTGGTGACGCCGGGTTGCAGACACATGGTCGTAATGATTGGTGACGCCGGGTCAATCCGGTTTGCTCAAAACAGAGAATTTGAAAATAGTTCTTCGATAATAATATAATACCTATAGCCCCCAAGTCTTGAGCAGAACAAAGTGATGGCTTAAGACTTGCTTCAAAATACTGCCACTTAAGAAGAAATCCATGTTGTTCATCCCAGTCACCTAATAAAAACTGAATACTCCATATTATGTAGCCCCCAAGTGCCGGGTTGTCATGCTTGCAGCAACCTAGGACTTGTAATTGTCTTATACTTATAAAAACTTCAACCGGTGTAGCCCCCAAGGGCCGAGTCATTATGCAATAATGAGCAGGGACTTTGTAAGTATAATCATGTAGATTTGAGCAATGATGTGTAGCCCCCAAGGGCCGGCTCAGTAAGATATATTGAGCTGGGACTTGATATATATTTCAATGAAAATAACATCATATGATGTAACCCCCATCATGGGACTTGAATCCACGTCCACAAGGTTAAGAGCCTTGTGCTTTACCACTTGAGCAGTAGACCCTTCAATATAATGAATAAAAAGCTTTGTACCTTGAATTGTTGACAGGAGCAATTGGTAGCCCCCAAGGGCCGGCTCATTATGATGTGATGAGTCGGGTCTTCAATAAGGCCAAAAAATGACTTTGCATTAGCCCCCAAGTGTCATGGTGCATGCTTGCAGCGACATGAAACTTGCATATTTGATATAATCTCAATTTAAATAATGTAGCCCCCAAGTGCCGGGTCGTAAGCCTGCAGCGACTTGGGACTATTCCTTCCATTGTAAAATAAATCATATCCATTGATAAGATAATAGCCATTGCGCTAAAGTGAATTTGCAAAACCTCAATGATAATACTGGTTATTGATAACCATAAATAAAATCCAGCCATGTCGGCTATTCAAGATTTGAATAATATAATCCGTATGAAAACCTCAATCATTCAATATCATAATGAAAATTTAGCCAAGTTTGGCTATTTGAATAATATAACCCAATGATTTATAAGCGTATGATTCCAATGGCGCAATCCAAATATATGTTGGCGACTTATAGTCAAAAGTCAGGCCGGTTTAATAAACACCAGTGATTTACAATCATGCTTTATTCAACCTGTTTCTGCATACAACAAGTTTAAAGTGTCCTGGCGGTTTACCGCTGGACGGGTCGTAATGCCCAACATATAACCCGGGTTTATAACCAAAGCTGCACTTAAGAGTAATCAAATATGAAATATATCATACCTGTGACATTGAATCACATCGTTGGTTTACCAACTTTTTGTAGTAAGGGTGATAATCCAAATCTTGAGTATGATAACTCCCCTCATATTTTGCCGGTTTGTAATAAAACCATGCCGGGTTGTAATAAACACCGGATAATCATCCTGGCGACTTATAGTCGATGCCAGACCGGGCTAAAAAAACTCCGGTTTACAATTGAGTTTGTACTAACAACTGATAGTTGAAAGCTTGTGCCGGGTTAAGAAACGCCGGACTGATGAAATGACTTATAGTCAGGCCGGGTCAATGGACGCCGGTTTACCTTTAAACCTTATCAAAGGAGAAAAAACTTTGACAAAAAGCAAATGAAAAAAAACTTGTAGTCGAGGCTTTTTGAGGGTTGCCAGGCCCAAATTCGAGGCTTTTTGTGGGCTGCCAGGCCGCTGAGTTGAACCATTTAACAAAGCCTTTTAAGATGGACCTCCAACTAACCAATCACCATTTTAACTTTGACAAGTGCAGGGTCTCAATGAGAGTAACTGTCAAACGTTCGGAGGGCCGTGCCAGGATGACCTGGATAGGAGTGTCTTACTTGATGAAGGCAGGTTAACCCTGGGTTTTAGGTAAATATACCAGGCTTCCAAGCCGTGGATCGATACCCGGTTACAAGGGTCATTTCAAACTCTTTGTTATTTTACACAAACAGCCCCCAAGTAACATTGTGAGCTGTGCTCAATGGGTGCCTATGTTTGAGTCGTGCTTTGAGTAATAGAACTCTCTTTGGCCCCTTGGGTGTGAAGCTCCCTAGCTGTATTGTGGCATGATAGCCGGATTAATGGACAGAACCGCTTTGTCAGCTGAAACCCCCATGTAACCAATAATATGATAAGCCAATAAGGCGGGAGACTCGGCAGCAATGTTGTAATCCGGTGCAGACGAGCAAGTTGCCCTCTGTGTTGTAAGCCGGTGTGGACGCGCGAGTCAATCACAGGCGCAGTCCCGGCTAGTGGAAGTAGACCGGGGCGGTGACTTGCTCATGTATCCATCTAGAAGCACGACACGGGCAAGCGCTAATGCAAAAATAATATTGGCGCACTCCCTTTCGACACCCTTTTTAATAAATAATGGTCCTGCGAAAAAATAACACATACCAGAGTAATTGTTCTCAAACAATTTAATATGTGTTGATAAAATACACAGAAAGGATAGAACCTGGTATTTTTTTTGCCGGATGCTGGCGCTGGATAATGCATAGTGCTGCTTTTGTTTTTGACAAAAGAGTTGATTGGTTCTATGTCTTCTAGTGCCTGAGCTCTCCACATAACCCGGCTGGTACTTTTTGAGCCAGAATTTCTGGAACCAGAACTTGATAATCCGGCTGGAACTTTTTGATAATCCGGAGCTTTTGAACCGGAACCTCTTGATAATCCGGCCGGAACTTTTGATAATCTGGAACTTTTGAACCGGAACCTTTTGATAATCCGGCCGGAACTTTTTTATAATCCGGAACTTTTTTATCGGAACCTCTTGATAATCGGCCGGAACTTTTGATAATCCGGAACTTTTGAACCGGAACCTCTTGATAATACGGCCGGAACTTTTTATCGATTCTGATGGAACCTTTCGGTGATTCGGCTGGAACCCTTTGATGATTCAGACAGAACTTCCCGTCGAGGCGATCCGAACTTTTTTTGTGACTCCGACGGAAAACTTTGCATCGAGGTGGTAAGAACTTTCCAATGATCCGGCAGGAACTTTCCGATGAACCGGCGGAACCTTTCGATGAACCTGACGGAACTTTTTTGGCGAGCCGGCTGGAATCTCCGAGGAACCGGCCGGAACTTTTTCAATAAGCCGGACGGAGCTTCTCGATCCCTGGGATAGCGCCCTCAAGAACTCGACACCACCGTGCGCAGGCCCCACGGTGGGCGCCAACTGTTGTGGAATTAACACGTCAGATGTCCTTAGTGTGAGGACTTAGTCGCGAGGCCAACGCATCTATGTGGTAGCTTGAGAGGGGTTGAGCGGAATCGAGAGACGCAACACAAGACAAAGGTTTAGACAGCTTCGGGCCCCGGGAAACATCATCCGGTAATAGCCCTACATGCTGTTTGTGGCTAGGTCTCATTATGATCATGAGGGAGTCGCCGGTGAGCCGGCTCTTTGTGTCTAGCCCTAGAGATTATTGCTTGTTGCCTGTCCCTCTTTGGGGAGCCCTGCCCTTCCTTATATATGTTGAAGGGGCGGGTTACATGTGGAGTCCTATTAGGATTAGGACTAGTCTATCTCTAATACAAACCGGATACAAGTCCAGGTCTTAACTCCTTGTAAGGTAAATATTCGTTATGCATTTCCTCTTAAACCGGCCCACCATAGCGTGATCCGGCCATCCATAAACCGCCCGTTGGGCCACCTGGTCTGGTCGCTCCTTCTGACCTGCCTGCCGGATTTACAATGAATCGTATTCCGCCAGGTCCAAACGGGTCGCCAGTGAACCGCCAAGTCCGGCCGGGTTATACTTCCGGCCGGTTTACACCGCGGGGTATATCCCCGACAGGATCCATGTATGAAAACAAAGTATGGACTTTGACAGACTTGCCCAATGATCGGCGAGCGATAGAAAAAAATGGATCTTTAAGAAGAAGACGGACGCAGATGGTAATGTTACTATCTATAAAGCTCAATCTCTCGCTAAGGGTTATCGACAAGTTCAAGGGGTTGACTACGATGAGACATTCTCTCCCGTAGCAAAGCTAAAGTCCATCCGCATCATGTTAGCAATTGCCGCATACTATGATTATGAGATATGGCAAATGGACGTCAAAACGGCATTCCTTAACGGCCATATTAAGGAAGAATTGTATATGATGCATCCGAATGGTTTTGTCGACCCTGAGAATGCTAACAAGGTATGCAAGCTCCAGCGATCCATTTATGGGCTGGTGCAAGCATCTCGGAGTTGGAACATTCGTTTTGATGAGATGATCAAAGCGTTTGGGTTTATGCAGACTAATGGAGAAGCCTGCGTTTACAAGAAAGTGAGTGGGAGCTCTGTAGCATTTCTCATATTATATGTAGATGACATACTTTTGATGGGAAATGATATAAAACTTTTGGACAGCATTAAGGCCTACTTGAATAAATTTTTTTCAATGAAGGACCTTGGAGAAGCTGCTTACATATTAGGCATCAAGATCTATAGGGATAGATCAAGAAGCCTCATAGGTCTTCCACAAAGCACATACCTTGATAAGATATTGAAGAAGTTCAATATGGATCAGTCCAAGAAAGGGTTCTTGCCTGTATTGCAAGGTGTGAGATTGAGCTCGGCTCATTGCCCGACCACGGCAGAAGATAAAGAAGAGATGAGTGTCATCCCCTATACCTCGGCCATAGGATCTATTATGTATGCCTTGCTGTGTACCAGACCTGATGTAAACCTTGCCGTAAGTTTGGTAGGAAGGTAACAAAGGAATCCCGGCAAGGAACACTGGACAGCGGTCAAGAATATCCTGAAGTACCTAAAAAGGACTAATGACATGTTTCTCATCTATGGAGGTGACGAAGAGCTCGTCGTAAAGGGTTACGTCGACGCTAGCTTCGACACAGAACTGGATTAATCTAAGTCACAAACCGGATACGTGTATATTTTGAATGGTGGGGCAGTTAGCTGGTGCAGTTGCAAGCAAAGCATCGTGGCGGGATCTACATGTGAAGCAGAATACATGTCAGCCTCGGAGGCAGCGCATGAAGCAATCTGGGTGAAGGAGTTCATCACCGACCTAGGAGTCATACCCAATGCGTCGGGGCCGATCAAACTCTTCCGTGACAACACTGGAGCTATTGCACTTGCCAAGGAGCCTGGTTTCACAAGAAGACCAGCACATCAAGCGCCGCTTCAACTCCATTCGTGAAAATGTTCAAGATGGAGACATAGATATTTGTAAAGTGCATACGGACCTGAATGTAGCAGATCCGTTGACTAAACCTCTCCCTAGAGCAAAACATGATCAACACCAGAATTCCATGGGTGTTCGATTCATCACAATGTAACTAGATTATTGAAATCTAGTGCAAGTGGGAGACTGTTGGAAATATGCCCTAGAGGCAATAATAAAATGGTTATTATTATATTTCTTTGTTCATGATAATAGTCTATTATTCATGCTATAATTGTGTTATCCGGAAATCGTAATACACGTGTGAATACATAGACCACAACGTGTCCCTAGTGAGCCTCTAGTTGACTAGCTCGTTGATCAAAAGATAGTCATGGTTTCATGACTATGGACATTGGATGTCATTGATAACGGGATCACATCATTGGGAGAATGATGTGATGGACAAGACCCAATCCTAAGCATAGCTCAAAGATCGTGTAATTCGTTTAGCTAGAGCTTTTCCAAATGTCAAGTATCATTTCCTTAGACCATGAGATTGTTCAACTCCCGGATACCGTAGGAGTACTTTGGGTGTGCCAAACGTCACAACGTAACTGGGTGACTATAAAGGTGCACTATGGGTATCTCCGAAAGTATCTGTTGGGTTGGCATGAATCGAGATAGGGATTTGTCACTCCGTATAACGGAGAGGTATCTCTCGGCCCACTCGGTAATGCATCATCATAATGAGCTCAATGTGACCAAGTGTCCGTCACGGATCATGCATTACGGTGCGAGTAAAGTGACTTGCGATAGCGAGATTAAACGAGGTATTGGGATACCGACGATCGAATCTAGGGCAAGTAACGCATCGATTGACAAAGGGAATTGTATACGGGTTACTTGAATCCTCGACATCGTGGTTCATCCGATGAGATCATCGAGGAGCATGTGGGAGCCAACATGGGTATCCAGATCCCGCTGTTGGTTATTGACCGAGAGGCGTCTCGGTCATGTTCAGCATGTCTCCGAACCTGTAGGGTCTACACACTTAAGGTTCGGTGACGCTTAGGGTTGTAGAGATATGAGTATGCAGAGAACCCGAAAGTTGTTCAAGTCCCGGATGAGATCCGGATGTCACGAGGAGCTCCGGAATGGTCCGGAAGTAAAGAATTATATATAGGAAGTCAGGTTTCGCCATCGGGAAAGTTTCGGGGTCACGGTATTGTCTGGGACCACCGGAAGGGTCCTGGGTTCACCGGTGGGGCCACCTATCCGGAGGGCCCCATGGGTTGAAGTTTGAGGGAACCAGCCTGGTGGGCTGGTGCGCCCCTGGCCCCCTGCGCCTAGGGTTGGGAAACCCTAGGGGGGGCGCCCACTGCTTGGGGGAAGCCACTGTCGCCGCCCCTTGGAGATCCCATCTCGGGGCGGCGCCCCCTAGGGGCCTATATAAAGAGAGGGTAGGGAGGGAAGCCGCACCCATGCTCTTGGCGCCTCCCTCTCCCCTTGCTACACCTCTCCCTCTCGCAGATGCTTGGCGAAGCCCTGCCGAGATCGCTGCTGCATCCACCACCACGCCGTCGTGCTGCTGGATCTTCATCAACCTCTCCTCCCCCCATGCTGGATCAAGAAGGAGGAGACGTCTTCCCAACTGTACGTGTGTTGAACGCGGAGGTGCTGTCCGTTCAGCACTAGGATCATCGGTGATTTGGATCACGACGAGTACGACTCCCTCAACCCCGTTCTCTTGAAAGCTTCCGCTCTCGATCTACAAGGGTATGTAGATGCACTCCTCTCTCTCGTTGCTAGATGAACTCATTGATTGATCTTGGTGAAACCGTAGAATTTTTTTATTTTCTGCAACGTTCCCCAACAGATTTATTCGATTGTGTGTTGTTGTTCAATCGGCCGTCACCTCTTGTCTATATAAGAGGCGGATGGACTTCCCGTGCAATAAAAGGACTTGCCTTGCCGCGCAAATCATCAAAATCTAACCAAATTCGGACTTCTCACGACCTCCGGCCCGGATGTCCGGCTCTAGGTCCGGATGATCCGGCCAAGCCCATATTTCCGATAGCAGTCCACTAATTGGGCTATAACTTTTTCATACGAACTCGGATTAAGATGAGTTTTATATCAAAATCAACCGCCTCGATGAGGCACTCAAATTTTCTGTTGATCACTTTTCTATTTGAGGTCATCTTGAGGAAGTTTGGGGCTGTTGACGTCCGGACTTCTACCCGGAATATCCGGCCTCCACCCGGATTATCCGGGACTAGACCCAGATCATCCGGCTTCATCACAAACCTTCTGTTACTTTGGTGCTTCAATTTCCCAGATGATCTGGACCCTTGTCCGGATGAACCGGCCAAACATTTCTACAACGCACTGTTTTGGCTGTAGAATTTGCATACGACCTTGGATGGGGATGATTTTTATATGGAAATCGTCTTTTTCAACGGGACGAAGAACTTTTCCGTTGAAATGTAATTAGGTTTCAGGCCATTCTTTAATCTGGTGTCAATACGAGCATCTCTAAGATTGTCATAACTTTTGCACATGAGCTCCGTTTTGGTCCATCTTCATATCTATTTCGATCATCTTTAAGTGAGGCATTAAATGGTGACATGAACGCATAATTTCACCTCATCTTGCTACAGCCTCAAGTCACTCTTTGCGATCATGCCATTTCCTAGCGTCAACAGGGTGTTAATCACATAGTGATGTGAACTATATTATTGACTCTAGTAAACCCTTTGGGTGTTGGTCAAATGGCGATGTGATCTATGGGTATTAATCACATAAAGATTTGAACTATTGGTGTTGAATCACATGGCGATGTGAACTAGATTATTGACTCTAGTGCAAGTGGGAGACTGAAGGAAATACACCCTAGAGGCAATAATAAAGTTGTTATTTTATATTTCCTTATATCGTGATAAATTTTTATTATTCATGCGAGAATTGTATTAACAGAAAACTTGGTACATGTGTGGATACATAGACAAAACACCGTGTGCCTAGTAAGCCTTTACTAGACTAGCTCGTTAATCAAAGATGGTTAAGTTTCGTAACCATATACATGTATTGTCATTTGATGAATGGGATCACATCATTAGGAGAATGATGTGATGGAAAAGACCCATCCGTTAGCTTAACATAATGATCGTTAAGTTTTATTGCTATTAGTTTCTTCATGTCATATACATATTCCTTTGACTATGAGATTATGCACCTCCCGGATATGAGAGGAATACCTTGTGTGCTATCAAACGTCACAATTTAACTGGGTGATTATAAAGATGCACTAGAAATATCTCCGAAGGTGTTTGTTGGGTTGGCATAGATCGAGATTAGGATCTGTCACTCCGAGTATCAGAGAGGTATCTCTGGGACCTCTCGGTAATGCACATCATAATAAGCCTTGCAAGCAATGTGACTAATGAGTTAGTTGCAGGATGATGCATTACAGAATGAGTAAACAGACTTGCCGGTAACGAGATTGAACTAGGTATGAAGATACGGACGATCGAATCTCGGGCAAGTAACATACGGATGACAAAGGGAATAACGTATGTCGTCATTACGGTATGACCGATAAACTTCTTCATTGAATATGTGGGAACCAATATAAGCATCCAGGTTCCGCTATTGGTTATGGACCGGAGAGGTGTCTCAGTCATGTCTACATAGTTCTCGAACTCGTAGGGTCTGGATGCTTAACATTCAGTGACGATTTTGTATTATATGAGTTATGTGATTTGGTGACCGAATGTTGTTCGGAGTCTTGGATGAGATCACGGACATGACGAGGAGTCTCGATGTGGTGAAGAGGTAAAGTTCATATATAGGACGACAGTATTCGGACACCGGAAATGTTTCGGGGGTACCGGTTATCGGCTCACCGGAAGGGGTTTTGGGCAACTCCCGGCAAGCTATATGGGCCTAATGGGCCAAGAGAGGGACAGACCAGCCCCAAAAGGGGCTGGTGCACCCCCTATAGGCTTAATAGGAGGAGAAGGAAAGGAAGGGAAGGGAGAAGGAAAGGGGAGGATTCGGCCACCCCCTTTCCTTCCCCTCCCCCTCTCTTTTCTTCCCCCTCCAATGGATATGGAAAGGGGGAGGCCGACTTGGAGGAGGCACCCAAGTAGGATTACTCCTACTTGGGGAGCCCCTTGCATCCGCTCTCCCTCTCTCCCACCTATATATATGTGGGGGCACCGCTAGAACACACAACATTGATTCCTAGACGTGTACGGCACCCCCTCCACAGTTTACGCCTCCAGTCATATTGTCGTAGTGCTTAGGCAAAGCCGTACACGGATCACTTCACCATCACCGTCACCACGCCGTCGTGCTGACGAAACTCTCCCTCGACACTTTGTTGGATCAGGAGTTTGAGGGACGTCATCGTGCTGAACGTGTGCAGAACTCGGAGGTGCCGTATGTTCGGTGCTTGATCGGTCGGAACAAAAAGAAGTTCGACTACATAAACCGCGTTGTTGAACGCTTCCACTTTCGTTCTACGAGGGTACGTGGACACACTCTCGCCCTCTCGTCGCTATGCATCTCCTAGATAGATCTTGCGTGAGCGTAGGAAATTTTTTGAAATTGCATGCTACGTTCCCCAACAACTTATAGCTCTAGTGCATCCGTTGCATGGCAATCCCTACTCACTCACATTCATATCTATTGATGGGCATCTCCATAGCCCGTTGATACCACTACAAAAAAAGACACATCCGTGACATTTTGGGCCGAATGAATTTTTTTCTGTCATACATATGACACTTCTATGATGATAATTGTGACAAAACCCGGTATCATCATAGATGTGGTGGGCTCCTACTTCTATAAAAAAATCATGACAGAAAATGGGCTTTTCATCCTGGGCGGGCCGGAGATGCAGCTGCATGACATTCTTTGGGCCGTCCATGACGGAAAAAACTGTGGCAGAAGCGAGGGGGAGGAAAATTTCAGGGAGTTCCCAATTACCGTGGGAGGTCAGGGGTCGAGCGATGCGTGTTTCTCTTGTACACGTACGCGCGTGTGTGCAACGCGTTGGCTCTAACTGAACCCGAGCGAGGCGTTGGGCTCTAGCTGAACCCGAGCGATTGCACTGTAGGCTACGCGTTATTGAACCCGAACGATCGATCGATGGCTGTTAACTGAACCCGATCGAGCGATTCCTTCGCTACTGCTGCTAACTGAAGTCGATCGATTGGATGAACAGTGAGCGTTGCGGGGGGGGGGGGGGGGTTGGATGAACAGTTAGCGGTGGCATTGCCTCTGGATGAACAGGACCCCGTGGTGTGGAGGGCTAGATGAACAGTAGACGGTGGAGGGGTGCCCATGGAGGGGTGGTTGAACAAGACCCCGTGGTGTGGAGGGCTAGATGAACAGTAGATGGTTGAGGGGTGCCCGTGGAGGGGTGGTTGAACAGTAGTCGGTGGAGTAGCGCGCGATGGTGGCTGGATGAACAGGAGCCCGTGGAGGCTGGAGGAGGCCGACGGTAGCCCGTGGAGGCTGGAGGAGGTCGACGGTGGAGATGAACAGTATCCCGTGGAGTCCCATTTTGCGGTACGCCACACCCCTCCCGATGAACAGGACCCCCTTTTCAAACGTAGGAGGTCCGTTTCGTCCGTTTTGCAGTACGCCACACCCCTCCCAATCAACAAGACCCCCGTTTTGACCGTAGGAGGTCCGTTTCGTCCGTTTTGCGGTACGCCACACCCCTCCCGATCAACAGGACCCCCGTTTCGACCGTAGGAGGTCCGTTTCCTCCGTTTTGCAGTACACCGGACCCCTCCCGATCAACAGGACACCGTTCCGAACGTAAGAGCTCCGTTTCCTCCGTTGTGTGGTACGCCAGGCCTCGTTTCCATCGCATGTTCCGTCCAAGTCCTCCCGATGAACACGACCACACATTCCGTTCCGACCCAGCCGGTTGGCACCCACGCGTTCCGTTGCCTCCCGATGAACACGACGCATTCCGTTGCCTCCCCATGAACACGACACATTCCGTTTCCTCCCCATGAACACGACACATTCCGTTGCCTCCCCATGAACACGACGACGACGCTATTTCTCCATTCCGACCCAGCCATGTACATGAGCCCTGGCCGTACGTATGCGCGAGTAGGCGTTTGAGACCCTGCCCGTATGTACGTACGTGGCCGTATTTTCTTTCTTGCACCCTGGACGATGTACGTACGTCTACATGCTACGTGCGCGCCTCTACTACGACATGTACGTGCCTCTACTACGACACGTGCGCGCCTCTACATCGACCAGTATATATGTACGTACACGTTCGCGACCAGAATGACAACGCTACGTACGCTTCGACTAGGTGGGTCCCGACTGTTAGGCACTTCCTTGCCTGCGAAAATGTAGCTGGCGGGTCCCAGCAGTCTGGGGGTGAATCGTTTTGTTTTTTTTTTCAGACGCACTTCCTTGCGTGCGAAGGTGTAGCTGCTGGGTCCCAGCAGTCAGGGGGAATCGTTTTTTTTTGCCCGGACGCACTTCCTTGCATGCGAAGATGTAGCTGGTGGGTCCCAGCAGTCAGGGGGCAAATCATTTTTTTCGGACGCACTTCCTTGCGTGCGAAGATGTAGCTGGTGGGTCCCAGCAGTCAGGGGGCGAATCGTTCTTTTTTCGGACGCACTTCCTTGCATGCGAAGATGTAGCTGGTGGGTCCCAGCGGTGGGGAAACATTTTTTCACGAATACGGTGGCCCATCCGGTGGGTCCCGCTGTCAGTGGAGGAATAATTATTTTGCGCGTAATAAGGAGGCACTTCCCTTGCAGCCGTGGACCCAGCTGTCAGCCTCTCCACGTACAATCCACGTCCGATGGAAGCCATTCCTTGACCACGTTGACCACGCCGTGCCGAGAGCACTAGGGCGGTGGACGACGGCGAGGCCTAGGAAGGGGACGACGTGGAGCCGGGGAAGACGCGGCAGAGGATGCCCACGCGTAGAGGAGTATGAGCGTTCACTCGTTCGGCTGCGGTGTGAGGCTGCCGTCGCCACCGAATAACAGGGGGTGTGGGTGCGTATAGGGATGGTCTGGCCAGAGGTGGGAGTAGTAGGGGGCGGTGAGGCCTCCGCGGCATCACAGCCGGCCACGGGCGGCAGGAGCAGGCGGCACGACCGGCGCTCCTTTGGGTAATTTGGAGCAAGAAGACCAGAGGTTGAAGAAGCACTACGGCCGTTAGATGGACATCGTACGGTCACTGGAACTAGAATTGTTCATATATTGACTAAAGTTGACAAAGGCCTCCGTCCCAGTCAACTTAGTAGGCCCACATGTCAGCCTCCCACCAAGGTGGGTCCCAGCTAGCAGGGGGTATTCATTTTTTTGTGCGTAATAAGGAGGCACTTCCGGTGGGTCCGAGCTGATAGCGGGGGGAACGTTTTTTTTTTGCGAAATACGGTGGCCCATCCTGTGAGTCCCAGCAGTCAGGGGGAATTTTTTTTGCGAAATACTAGTGGCCCGTCCGGTGGGTCCCTGCTGTCAGGTGGAGGAATAATTATTTTCCATGTAAAAAGGAGGCACTTCCTTGCGGCTGCCGTGGACCCAGCTGTCAGCCTCTCCACGTACAGTAATCTTCCGATGGAAGTCGGTCGTTGACCACATTGACCACGCTGCACCGAGAGCACCACGGTGGTGGACGACGGCGAGGTGTAGGAAGGGGACAACGCGGAGCCGGGGAAGACGCGGCAGAGGAAGCTCGCGCGGAGAGGTGTACGAGGGTTCACCGGTTCGGCTGCGGTGTGAGGCTGCCATCGCTGCAGAATAACAGGGGGTGTGGGTGAGTAGAGGGATGCCCTGGCCAGCGGTGGGAGTAGTAGGGGCGCTGAGGCCTCCGCGGCAGCACAGCTGGCCACGGGAGGCGGGAGTAGGCGGTCCCGCCGGCGCTGCTTTGGCGGCTAGAGCAAGAAGATCAGAGATTGAAGAAACACGACGGCCGTTGGATTGACATCCAACGGCTACGTCTGCTAGAATCGTTTGTTGACGTATATAATAACTAAAAAAATCTTGCATACGCGTCAACTAAACAGGCCCACAAGTCAGACCACTCCCTCTTTTTTTTAATAATTTATATATAGCTCATGGCAACTTCTTATGCAATTTATTGCAATCGTTTTTTTCGGTTGGCCAGGGCCAATTTCGCATATTTCTGTGGGTTCCAAACTATTTTTAATACCGAAATGTCAAGCCAAATTTAAAGTACTTTGAAGATATATTTAAATTAGGTTAATTCCCAGTGAAATAGGAATCTGAAAATGTGAAAAAATTCAGAAATTATAAAGTAATTGCCAATTTTTCATCTGTTTTTATATTTACAACCCATTTCATATTACTTTCAAGATTTGCAGGCGTCTTGAAAGAGTTGCAGCCCATCAGGGCATAGAAAAATAAGTAGGCCTGGATTGGGTATTCTTCAGAAAAAAATAAACTGGGCTCACTTTCACAAAGAAAAAATAGCTGGGCTGGTCACATGGTGAACATAAAATATAAGCCTGGGCTAGACGGGCCTGAGCCCAGTTCAAACCCTGCTCCGTATCAACAATACCAAACAAAAAATACTGCTCGAGTAGCTACGTCCCTGTGTCACCGATCTTGTGCTGTTCTCTTGTCTATTGAGTATATACACTCACAATGTCGTGGGTCCCAGATGTCGAAAACACTAGGAGGAAGCATTTTATTTTTACATCTGCCGACGGTGGGCACTCATGTCATCCTCTCCACGTACTTCTGCCGATTCCTGTTGTTTGTTGACCATGTTGACAACGCGAGAGGGCGGCGCCACGGCGAGCGCACCAAAGCGCGCGGAGGACGTTGGTGTTAACGATTTAGGAGACGGTGGGGCGGCGATCGTCTTGGCGCTGACCAGCTATGGAGGCGGAAGAGCCGGCCCTTGGTGCTGGTTTGGTTTTAGTAATTTGGAGGAAGACAGGACTGAAGAAACACGACAGACTATAAAAGCAGCAGGAGTACTTAACAACCTTAGCTAAAACTAGCAGGGGCACTTAACAACCAAAGCTGAAAGGAGTATGAGTAATTATACAGGTTCAACCGTACAAAACACACCTTGAACAGTGCTACTTTGCTTACAGTTAAGCAAGGGTGAGGCCGCAAAGCCCCAGGACAAGGCCCAGGCGCCACCCCGCGCATCCACAACCTTCTGAATGCGGCTTCATCTCGCAAGGTGGTCAATAAACAGGATATTCGCCTTAGAGCCATGGAAAAGCATGAACATAATCTTCTGTCCTATTCTCCAAGATGGACGGGCCTTCATTATTTGGGACCACCCATGAATAAGTATCTTTTCACCTCCAAGGGGAATTGAGTAGGTCGACATAAACATCATGTTGTGACCAAGCGCAAGTCTGACCCGACCATGGTCAGCATCCAGATAGGAACAATAGAACTCGGCAGTTCTGTTTCAAGAAGATCACTGGCAGAAACTGTGTATAAGCAATAGTTTATGAACAACATATATAACAGAAAATAGCTCGTACCATAAGTTTCTCGACACAGTTGGACATGTTAAACGAGTGCAACAGTGGCACACATATCCCACGTGGCCTTCCACCATTGAAACGCCCCACAAGGACCTCAAGACAATCAATAAAGTGTAGGAACTTGTGGATGTCAATCCAGTCAACTTTAGTGCCATTAGTAACAGCCAAGTTATTACAGAGTAACAAACGAGCAGACTGCTTAACTCTGAAAAAACCTACACGTGCCACCAACTATAAGAAAATATTAGTTAGAAGTCGCATCTTCGTGAGAGATTCGTTGCTACTTCTAAAGTTAAATTGTGATTAGTTAGACAGAATAGGTGGATTAAGAAGTAATCGAGGCAACAAGCAAGAACCAGATACAAAACTAACATGGATGAACAATTGGAACGACGTTGGGGTGGAAGATCGCAGTGAAGATGAGACCAGGTTCTGCTATTTCCATCAACATTAAATGCGCCAACTTTCAGTGCGTAACACTTGAGAAAGTTTATCCAAGTTTGGCCATAAAAAAGCAGCGACCTTCTTGGTTCATGAACCCAACTCGGAACTTATATCCATGGCTTGTCTTCACTGTGACCATTAAACTAGTGTATTCAGTTATGTCAAGGCCGAACATCTTGAGTACATGTGTCCTGGCAGAGCAAATAATACACTACAGGAAAAATAATATGAGAACACAGCATGTTCAAAAAAACCCCACCCTCCCGTATAGAAAAGAGGATTCTAGGAACATAATGTGCCTGTTTCACAATGATGTGTTAGGATGAGATGGAACAAGTGTGGCGTCTCGCCGAGGGAGCAGAAACCTGTAGGGTACTCGCACTTTGGGCACTGCAAATGAAACACACTAGATTCAGTAGGAAGAAAAATGCATCAACGGTGGCGGCTGCCATCCTAGGATTACCTGCGACCAAGGGACTTGGATTTATCGGGGATGGATGAAGAATACGTACCTGGTTCTCCATTAGAAAACCCTATGCAATCGCCGAGAGGGGGTTTTCTCTGAACAAGCAGACGAGGGAGAAGGGGATTCAAGCCCAGTGAAATATTGCCGCTTCGTCCGTCCAGCTTACTACTAAAGCTGGAAAGGGTGGGTTGTGATTTGACGGCTCATTAGGCATTACTGTGGCGCTACGACTGGGGTGTGTCTATCGTGAAGTTGTGCACTCTAATTTGTGCATATGGCACGTGGACCCCGTTGCCGGTCGCCCCACATATCACCGAAAGGAAGTAGAAAGACAGGAGTAACTAGCTACACATAAATATATTTTTTGACAGAGAGATACTCCCTCTGTACAGAAATATACAAATCTTTTATATCACAGGCTCACCTTGCCGAGAAATATACTCCCTCTGCAACGGACGGGCATTATGGGGGTTCAGCTTTTTTTATGGGGGTTTAGCTAAAAATATAATACTCAGATAGGCTCACGGTTCTGGATGTTGGGCCGAAGGCCGACCCTACATGTTTGGGGGCCCATGTGTTCTACCTCAGCGCTTTTCATATGGCAAGCGATCGGTACGGCGCTGGTTTTAAATCCTGTCGCAAGGCGAATACACAAAATTGAATAAAGTACGGTAGCTGTTGGAATGAAATCGAACGACAGTTCCTAACCAGAAATCAGAGTTCCAATTCTATCAATGAAATACTGATACGTCTCCATCGTATCTACTTTTACAAACCCTTTTTCCCTTGTTTTGGACTCTAACTTGTATGATTTGAATGGAACTAACCTGGACTGACTCTGTTTTCAGCAGAATTGCCATGATGTTGTTTTATGTGCAGAAAACAAAATTTCTTGGAATGACCTGAAACTCCACGGAATATCTTAGAATAAATAATAAAAAATCCTCGCCAAAGAAGAAGACCAGGGGGCCCACACCCTGTCCACAAGGATGGGGGGCGCCCCCCCTCCTGGGCGCGCCCCCAACCTCGTGGGCCCCCTGGAGACCCTCCGACACCAACTCCAACTCCATATATTAGCTTTCGGGGAGAAAAAATTCAGAGAGAAGAAATCATCGCGTTTTACGATACGGAGCCACTGCCAAGCCCTAATCTCTCTCGGGAAGGCTGATCTGGAGTCCGTTCGGGGCTCCGGAGAGGGGGATTCGTCGCCGTCGTCATCATCAACCATCCTCCATCACCAATTTCATGATGCTCACCGCCGTGCGTGAGTAATTCCATCATAGGCTTGCTGGACGGTGATGGGTTGGATGAGATTTATCATGTAATCGAGTTAGCTTTGTTAGGGTTTGATCCCTAGTATCCACTATGTTCTGAGATTGATGTTGCTATGACTTTGCTATGCTTAATGCTTGTCACTAGGGACCGAGTGCCATGATTTAAGATCTGAACCTATTATGTTTTCATGAATATATGTGTGTTCTTGATCCTATCTTGCAAGTCTATAGTCACCTATTATGTGTTATGATCCGACAACCCCGAAGTGACAATAATAGGGATACTTCTCGGTGATGACCATAGTTTGAGGAGTTCATGTATTCACTATATGCTAATGCTTGGTTCCGGATCTCTATTAAAAGGAGGCCTTAATATCCCTTAGTTTCCAATAGGACCCCGCTGCCACGGGAGGGTAGGACAAAAGATGTCATGCAAGTTCTTTTCCATAAGCACATATGACTATATACGGAATACATGCCTACATTACATTGATGAATTGGAGCTAGTTCTATGTCACCCTATGTTATGACTGTTACATGACAAACCGCATCCGGCATAATTATCCATCACTGATTCGGTGCCTACGAGCTTTCCATACACTGGTTTTCGCTTACTTTTGTTGTCTTTACTTTTGTTACCATTACCGCCACTATCATATTACTTTGCTACTAAACACTTTGCTGCAGATACTAAGTTTCCAGGTGTGGTTCAATTGACAACTCAGCTGCTAATACTTGAGAATATTCTTTGGCTCCCCTTGTGTCGAATCAATAAATTTGGGTTGAATACTACCCTCGAAAACTGATGCGATCCCCTGTACTTGTGGGTTATCAAGACCTTTTTCTGGCGCCGTTGCCGGGGAGCATAGCTCTATTCTTGAGTCACTTGGGATTTATATTTGCTGGACACTATGAAGAACTTGAAAGAAGCTAAGACAACAATTTATCCTCAACTTCGAGGGGAGGTAAGGAACTGCCATCTAGCTCTGCACTTGATTCACCTTCTATTATGAGTAATCTAGCGACACCTAAACCTGCTTCTGCTATTCATTCCGATATGTCGCATGTTATTGATGATGCCACTTCTGCTATGCATGATACTTATGATGAAACTACTTCTATGCTTGATACTACTGTGCCACTTGGTGAATTCCTAGATGAACAAATTTCTAGGTCTAGAGAAAGAGAAACTATTGAAACTGAATACAATGATGAAAGTGATGATGAGGATATGCCTGCTATTCCTGAGGGGTATCTTTTTGATGCGGAATCTTCTGCAGCTATTTTTGCCTGTCAGGATAGATATGAACTTAAGAGGCTGCTAGTTAAATGGAGTAAAGAATCTCTTAGAGATAGGATGAGACCTGACCCTGCTTTTGCTACTTCACCTATCTGTGTTCCTGATAAGGATTATGAATTCTCTGTTGATCCTGATATAATTACTTTGGTTGAATCTAATGCTTTTTATGGCTATGAATCTGAAACTGTTGTGGCACATCTTACTAAGTTAAATGATATAGCTGCCCTGTTTACTAATGATGAGAGATCGCGCTACTTTTATATACTCAAAATATTTCCGTTCTCATTAAAGGGTGATGCTAAGATATGGTTTAACTCTCTTGATCCTGGTTGTGTGTGTAGTCCCCAAGATATGATTTATTACTTCTCTGCTAAATATTTCCCTGCTCATAGGAAACAAGCTGCTTTGAGGGATATATATAATTTTGTGCAAATTGAAGAAGAGAGTCTCCCACAAGCTTGGGGGAGGCTTCTCAAGTTACTTAATGCTTTGCCTGATCATCCTCTTAAGAAACCTGAAATACTTGATATCTTTTATAATGGACTAACCGATGCTTCCAGAGTTTACCTGGATAGTTGTGTTGGTTCTCTTTTCAGGGAAAGAACACCGGATGAAGCTGAAATTCTATTGAATAATATGTTGACAAATGAAAATAATTGGACACCTCCTGAGCCAACTCCCGAGCCAACCATTGAGCCCATTCCTAAACCAACTCAAGAAGAGAGGTGTTCTATTTCTCAGCCACGAAGATATGCAAGAGGCAAAGAAATCTATGAAAGAAAAAGGTATTAAAGCTGAAGATGTCAAGAATTTACCTCCTATTGAAGAAATACATGGTCTTAATCTACCGCCTGTTGAAGAAGTATATGATCTGAATTCTTTATTCACTGAAGAACCTCCTGATCCCGATATCTCGACACGGGTAGTGCAGGTAAATTCTCTCTGAGATATGATCTGGTGAAGTCCCTCCTACTAAAATTGCTAGTCGATTGCTTGGATGAGTTTGATGACTTTATGTTTAAGCAAGATGACTTTAATGCTTATTTTGGTAGACAATTAAAACAGAATACCTTTATGATTAAACGCTTGAGTGATTATATGGCTAATATTAGTGGTGAACTCAAACTTGTTAGCAAACATCCTTCTATGGTTACCACTCAAATAGAACAAGTACTTAAAGCTCAGAAAGAAGTGCTTGATGAAATGAATAGTAAGAAAAATGATTATGCTGTTAGAGTGGCTAGAACTGGTAGAATGACTTAGGAACCTTTGTATCCTGAAGGCCACCCTAAGAGAATCGAGCAAGATTCTCAGAGAAATAATATTGATGTACCTGGTCCTTCTAAAAGGAAGAAAAAGAAAAATGATAGGACTTTGCAAACATCTAGTGAACCTATTGCTGAACCACCTAAGAATCCAAATGATATCTCTATTTCTGATGCTGAAACACAATCTGGTAATGAACATGAACCTAGTGAAAATGTTGATGATGATGCTCAACCTAGTAATGATAATGATGTAGAAGTTGAACCTGCTGTTGATCTGGATAACGCACAATCAAAGAATCAACATTATGATAAAAGAGACTTTATTGCTAGGAAACATGGTAAAGAAAGGGAACCATGGGTTAAGAAACCCATGCCTTTTCCTCCGAAACCATCCAAGAAAAAGGATGATGAGGATTTTGAGCGCTTTGCTGAAATGATTAGACCTATCTTTTTTGCGTATGCGATTGACTGATATGCTCAAAATGAATCCTTATGCTAAATATATGAAAGATATTGTTACAAATAAGAGAAAGATACCGGAAGCTGAAATTTCCACCATGCTTGCTAAATATACTTTTAATGGTGGAATACCGAAGAAACTTGGAGATCCAGGAGTACCTACTATACCATGTTCCATTAGAAGAAATTATGTTAAAACTTCCTTATGTGATCTTCGAGCCGGTGTTAGTGTTATGCCTCTCTCTTTATATCGTAGACTTGACTTGAATAAGTTGACACCTACTGAAATATCTTTGCAAATGGCTGATAAATCAACTGCTATACCTGCCGGTATTTGTGAGGATGTGCTGTTGTGGTTGCAAGCGTTACTATTTTAACGGACTTTGTTATTCTTGATATTCCGAGGATGATAGTATGTCTATTATTCTTGGAAGACCTTTCCTTAATACTGCAGGGCTGTTATTGATTGCAACAAAGGCAATGTCACTTTTCATGTTAATGGTAATGAGCATACGGTACACTTTCCGAGGAAACAACCTCAAGTTCATAGTATCAACTCTATTGGAAAAATTCCATCGATTATATTTGGAGGTTTTGAATTTCCTCTCCCTCTGTCAAGAAGAAATATGATATACTTATTATTGGGGATGTCCATATCCCGTTGAGGTAACCTAGTGCTATTCGAAATTTCTCGGTTCCATGTCGGTCGGAATGAGTTTGTTAACAAGACACGATCAACCTTGTTAGTGGATTCCTTTTGATGAGCATGAGATGGATGAAACTAGAAGCACAACCTTACATACCCTCTTTATATTTTCCGTTCTTTAGTAGAAATAAAGTAAAATAGTATTTTTACATGCATTTCCTGATTTATCCGTGCAATATAAAAATACCCGAAAATAAAAGTCCTCGAATGCCATGCCAATTTAATATGATTTTTTTGGGAATATTTGATGATTTTAGTGCAAAATTACATGAGGGGAGCTGCCACCTAGCCACGAGGGTGGAGGGCGCGCCCTACCCCCTGGGCACGCCCCCCTGCCTCATGGGCCCATGGTGGCCCTCCTCCACTTATCCCTGCACCCATTTTCTTCCTCTGCGTCACACAAACCCGAAAAACCAACTCAAGCTCGTGTTCCAGCCATTTTTGCTGTGATTTTCGATCTCCTTGCTCAAAGCACCTCTCGGAAAACTGCTTGGGGAGATTGTTCCTTGGTATGTGACTCCTCCATTGGTCCAATTTGTTTTTGTTCTAGTGCTTTATTATTTGCAAATTTGTGATGCATAGGTGACCATGTTCTTGAGCTTGCATGTCAAATTTATATGGTTCCAAGTAGTTCTAATGCTTGATATATGCTCTAGGCACTTGTATGAGTAGTTGCTATCAGTTTTATTGAAGTTGGTTCACTTTTGTTTGAAGTTACTAAAAATTTCAGATTATTTCAGGAATAATGAAGAGACTTTAGAGGGGCTCGTCGAGCCGAAGCTCGGAGGAAAAACAAAAGGAAGAAGTGCAGAAGCCCAAATTTAATTTGCCTCGCACCGCGGAGGTCCGGCCGTGTGAATGGACTTCTGATGACTTCTTGAGGAGAGCCGGGATTTATGTGGATTTCTATCTATTAATTGAGAACGCCGGCCTCACCGACTTCCTCCGCGACCAACGTCATCAGTATCTCTTACTCACAAATACTTTTGTGCAGAACTTCTACTTTTTCCCTAAGAAATCACCTCCAACAGTAGAGTTTCATTTATATGACGTTGTTAAGGAGATGACATTAGCTGAATTTTGCGAGGTTTGCAAAATACCCTTAGAGGGCACCTTAGATGAACCACACCGTAATGAAGTGGAAGCTTTTATTAACACTATCACTGTGGGAGAAACCAGGAAGGTTTCTGATGCAAGAATTACTAGCATACATTTTCCTGTTTTACGGTACTTTGCCTTATTTGCTAGTCATTGCTTGATTGGTCGCCGGAACTGTGGAAACTGTAGTGTTCCTGATATTATTATTTTGTTCCATGGTTTATACCGCAATAACTCTGTTAGTATGGGTGGAATTGTTGCTAGACGGTTAAGTCTGAACCATACTAAGGGCCCCATCTTTGGAGGCATTTATGCTTCACGCCTAGCTGAATATTTTGAAATACCCATTAGGCATGAGGAGAAAGAAGAAACAGCATTGCCCCATGCTTATTTAGATTATAAGAATATGCTAGCGCATGATTTTCTTGTTAAGAGTCGCGAAGGGAAGCTCAAATATAAATTGTACTTTGATAAACATCACCCTGAGACTATTACTTTGCCTGCTCCCTCTTTGTTTAACTTGTCTACAGGTCCTTACATTGTCCCGTGGGCGGCTGTTCAAGCCTATCGGAATCCTGCGCCAGCCTCGGAACCGGAACCACAAGATGAGCCTCCACGACAGTCTGTTTATTCTTGGGACCCTGAGGCGGTTGCCGGCCGATGGCGATCGAGTCCTTTTCATCATATTATGATCCCACCAATTCTTCATCATGATGCGACCCGGCTACACCTACGGGTATCCGCCAGCTATCCTCGGCAATAGACCAACTTAGGCCAAAAGCCTAAGCTTGGGGGAGTACGTATTTCTCACCGGCATTACATTTATGTTCACACACACTCATTGCTAGATGTCGGTGCTCATACTCTTTCATTGTAATATCCATGCTAGTTTATTTCCTTTTTCCTGTTTTCTTCTTGTGTGTTTAATAAACCTTAAGAAAAACAAAAAAAAATTAGTAATATTTTATTTTTCCTGCAGTAGTAGTAATAATTAAAAAGAAAACCCAAAAATATTTCCCGTTCTTCTTTTGCTTGTTGGGAGCTTTCCCGTGTAAATAGCTTTTATTTTATTTTCTTTGGGGGTCAGTAGGAGAAGACCATGATTAAATTGTTGTAATGGCTCTTATATGCACCATTGTTGATTTAACAAAGAGCCCATATTGCCTTGTCTTCTCCTGTTTATTGAATGCTTGCCGATTCCAGCTTAGTCCAATGCACGTGCACTCTTATTATTATTCACATCGTTCGGTCGTGCAAGTGAAAGGCAATTATGATGATATATGATGGACTGACTGAGATGGGAAAAACTGGTATGAACTCGACCTCTTTTGTTTTTGTAAATATGATGAGTCCATCGTTCCTGATTCAGCTAATTATGAATAAACATGTTTGCAATGACAATTATAGATCATAGTTGCTTATGCCATGTGACGGTGTCCTGGACTAGAAGTCTTGACCACGTCGTCTCCCGATCAGTTGGATTGGGCGAGGATCCCCATGGTCGTATACTCATGGGCCGGTCAGGACGGTTGCCGCATACAAGGACGATTCCACAAGACTTGGCGATCAAGACAAGGACTCCTCCCCCACTGGCGTATTCGGCTAGAACTCTTGTTATCCTAGGCCTCTGGTGCATTATATAAACCGAGGCCAGGCTAGTCGATAGATATACAACAACAATCATACCATAGGCTAGCTTCTAGGGTTTAGCCTCCTTGATCTCGTGGTAGATCTACTCTTGTAAACATCCACAATATCAATATCAATCAAGCAGGACGTAGGGTTTTACCTCCATCAAGAGGGCCCGAACCTGGGTAAACATCGTGTCCCTTGTCTCCTGTTACCATCCGCCTAGACGCACAGTTCGGGACCCCCTACCCGAGATCCGCCGGTTTTGGCACCGACATTGGTGCTTTCATTGAGAGTTCCGTTGTGTGTCCGGCAAAAGGTCGATGGCTCGCCTGCAGGTCAACTGCGACTTCGGCATCTTCATCGGATGAGGGCCTTCATCAACATCAACTCCGATCTCTATCAAGATCATGGAGGAATCATCCAGGGAGCCCGGGGGCTCAACGTCAACATTGCCCTCGGGCGTATCAGATCGCTTTTTACGGACAGCGGAATTGTATCCGCCGCCACCGCCTCCTCAAGCGTCGTTTTAACGATTGCTTCGTGGAATTACGCGAATTGAGTCTACAACAACCCTGGAAAATTTCTTGAGTTCGATGGAGAAATCTCGGCAATCTCAATATACCGGAGCCGCATTGAATCTGGACGAGAATCCGGACGAGTTTAGGGCGTGGTGTCCAGCTTCTAGCGCGGACTTCCTTTGGAAGATCCAACCGTTGATCGGATGCGGAATTCCTATATCCGCCACCCCTCAAAATTTCAGCTCGATCCGACCGTCCAAACTCCGGGAACCTTCCGATTAGTGCATCACTTTTCGGAACTGTTTCCTGCGTGAAAACAAATCCGACCCGAGTTCGTCTTTTTTATGAACGGGATTTTGGACATCCTTTTTGAAGGAAGTTTTGTATGGGGTATTGTGTTTTGTTTCCGAACGCATCCCACTAACTTTAAGATCTTTTAAACATGATCTTCAACATCATGCTGGTGTCAAACCAGTCCGGCAATATTGCTCCACGGCTGCCGACTGCGCTGAGACACGTCGTCACTTTGTTGAGCCAAGCTCAACTTCTTGGATCATCATCTTGGCAAGCCGAACAAGAGTCCGGCATCGCGAAGGATAAATCATCACCAACATCGCCGCCCCACGGATTACACGCGGGCATACCAGCATCGCCGCACGGTCCCTTCATCAAGCCAAAGATCGACCACGTCACCACCCGCATCGACATCAACTTCGGCGCCGGGCCATATTTCTTTATTACTCACTTTGCATAAATTATTTATTATGTAACATTTTTTAATTCCTATTATTACTATTATCCCGGTCTGCACTATTTTTTGTGCACGGAAAATGATCCAGCGGACTATATCCTTTAGCGTCACCTCGGCCGGACGGGGCTTCATCAACACTTCATTACCCCATGTCGGGGACTTCGGCATCACTCTGCCGTCCTGCATTGACCGTGCTATGTCACCACTTCGGAGTGCCGAGCTCCTTGCTCCGCCACCTCGGGACCGGCTTGGGGGATGGAACTTGGTCCCGCATCAAGCTCGGACCGTGTCGTCAATACCGAACACATTAACCAACTAAGTTGCCTTCATGCTCATAGTTTTAAATTTCTAACTTGTGTTCGGTTCGACCAAGAATTATACCTTTTTGTAAAAAGTTGCTTGTACAAATTTTCCTTGTCGAAACTTTGTTTGCACATACTTGACGCGCTACCCGCGCTCATTATACCTGGGGGCTTCTTTATGTAGCTTATTAATACGGGCTTTATGCCCAACACATGTCACACTTCCACATGTACCTTTTATTCACCATTATATGCATCGATATGACTTAAGTTTTGGCCAAGCTGGGTTGCTGGCTCCTGTGCTTACCCCACGTTCCCGATTGTTCGGCTAGGTGGTAAAGGAGCACCTCTGCGATTATTCTTGCCGGGTCAGCGGATGTGTACCTCGGTGGGTGAAGTTTTAAAGCTAGCGTTCTTAAGGGAATACTCGGTCGGCGAACAAAAGATGATTTTCATTATTTACCCATCTGCCCCGGATGATTTTACGCTTTCATAGCAGCTTTGACATGCACTTTAGGGCATGCATCCCAGCGAAAGGAACCCTTAACGGAACTATTCTCCCTGGAAGATGTTTCTTACTACCCATGTAATATAACATAACTAGTTGGGCACTTGTCTGATACAGCACTAATGACCCCTACGCCTTGTCTCCATGCATACCACGGTTCTTATATAACCACGAGGGTATTCGGACACACTCCGGACTATTGGGTCCAGAGGTTGAAGCGAAAAGGTCCGCTACGACAAACGATCTACAATCTAGCTAGAAGGCATTCTACATGTTACCTTACATTTTATAGTCAACTTTTACCCAAGTTACTTGGGGGCTCTTATGTTTATTTGAGCCGTTTCATACTAAGTGTTTTTCTTCTTAGTCGTTGCAAAGTCAAAGCACGGCATAAGAACCTTTTTTTTCTAAAGTCCAATTTTCAGATTGGCACCGAACACTTGATCTTGTTCGGACGTCATGTTTTTACTGATGTTTTTTGGTTTTCCAAGCTTTTGGCACTTTTAACTATTTGTGTGTTTTCAGCACAAGTCTCGCAGTGCAACGCCGGACACCTTTAGAGATTCGGCAAAAACATTTTCGGATATTGCTATATATGCATCAGTTTCGAATTGTGTCTTCGGTCAATAGTTGGGTTGCCCGGCTCCCGCGCTTTCCTCCTACATCCCGCTTTGTTCGGCTAGGTGTGCAAAGGGAGAACCACTGCGATTGTGCTTCCAGCTCGCATGATCAAGCACCTTAGTGGAGAAAGCCGAAAACTGACTGTCACAATAGGTGTAAACTGGTCAGCGATCTGATGACTATATTAAACGACGTGCCATTCATAAAATTGGCCGACATGTTTCCGGCTTGACCTCGACTGTCGCCGAACACTATCGGGGGCCATTAACTGGCCTCCCAAATTAAATCCTCGATATTTTGCTCTTACATTGGAGCAGAGGTTTCATGATCATGCTTAGCATGACAACCCAAAGAAAGGAACCGATAGCGGGACTATTTTCTCTGGAAGACATTTCTTCTGTTAAACAGTAATATAACATGTCTCTCCGCGTACCTTTGTTTATAAAACCATATGGCCAGATTGCCTTGTTTGTTGTAAATCTTTGCCCTCATAAAGGTTTTATAAAGTAGGACAAACACTCCTCGGCTATTGGCCGAGGAGGTGGAAGCCGATGGTCGGTCAACAAAGTTTTGTACAATGCGGATCCGAGCATTAATGACGTAAAGTACTTGGATAAATAGAGTCATTACACATAATTTGTGATTTTACTATGGATATCGATCCTTAATTCGGCCTCCCGTGCCCGTATTAAGGCTCGGGGGCTACTGGGCTTCGGGCTTATTATTTACAAATATTAAAGGGCACATTGATCCCCGATGCGGTGTTGCCACCCGACCAGTGTTTCGGGGCTCTTGCATTGCTTGTTCTATGCGAAAATCTTAAGTGCAATATAGTTTCGAGGAGATTTTGATCCTCAGGTTGGTCGGCCGCACCCAACCTGAGTCTAGAGGACTGAGCACGCCGCTTTTTGTGTCCCGAAGTATTCTGCCGAGCTAGGACTTGATCCTCATACCGATTTTGCAAATCAACCTGAGTCTTAGCGGCTACGGGGATCAGCGGTCTTATGTCATCCTTCAGGTGCATCTCGGGTTTTAGACCGATACATACCTTGAGGGCTCTTGGCTATACATCTCGTCGAGAGAATAAATTACATCAATAAAAACATTGACCAAAAATCAGCCACGACCGAGGTGCTTAACCACCTCGGAAGCAGTTCGACATATAGCTCGGATGCAAGTGGCTGGCTCCTTGGAGGGCATTTCCGGCATTAAGCTCGGTTAAGCTTCTTCAAGCTTCTTTGAACCAAGGTGATTTATGACACCTCGGATAAAGTCCGGCGTTGGAGCTCGGATACATAGTCCGGCGTTGGAGCTCGAATCTGATCCGGCGTTGGAGCTCGGATACATAGTCCGGCGTTAGAGCTGGGAAGCAGTCCGGCATTGGTGCTCGGCTGCAAAAGATACCTCGAATGCAGTCCGGCGTTGGAGCTCGGACGCAAGAGGACCTTGCCACCCGGGAACAACTTCAAACCCGAGGCATGGCATAAAAATAACAAGGCATTGACAAAGGTCGTAAACTTAAAGGGGCTCCTAAGATGCCCAACACGTCGAATGCATTTCGGCGATCCTCAAGATAGAAGATGAGATGATTTGTTGAACCAGTTTTCAAGACCGGCGACCGAAGATGAAGAACAGTTCGGAAGAATCGAGGCGTCCACGACTTGAAGACCGGTTCAGGGGCTCTTGACGATGTCACGGACTAGGGGTACTCACCACGTCGTCTCGATCAGTTGGATTGGGCGAGGATCGCCATGGCCGTATACTCATGGGCCAGTCCGGACAGTTACCGCATACAAGGAAGATTGCACAAGACTTGGCGATCAAGACAAGGACTCCTCCCCATCGGGCGATTCGGCTAGAACTCTTGTTATCCTAGGCCTCGGTGCATTATATAAACCGAGGCCGGGCTAGTCGATAGATATACAACAACAATCATACCATAGGCTAGCTTCTAGGTTTAGCCTCCTTGATCTCGTGGTAGATCTACTCTTGTAAACATCCACAATATCAATATCAATCAAGCGGGGCGTGGGTTTTACCTCCATCAAGAGGGCCGAACACAGGTAAACATCGTGTCCCTTGTCTCATGTTACCATCCGCCTAGACGCACAGATCGGGACCCCCTACCCGAGATCCGCCGGTTTTGACACCGACACCATGCTTGACTAGCTATGAGTTATAATGGTTTACCTTGCGTGCCAACATGCTATTGAGATGATTATGATGTGGTATGATGGGTTGGTATCCTCCTTTGAATGATTTAAGTGACTTGACTTGGCGCATGTTCACGCATGTAGTTGAAACAAATCAACATAGCCTTCACGATATTTATGTTCATGGTGGATTATATCCTACTCATGCTTGTATTCAATGTTTATTAATTTTAATGCATGTTCATGACTGTTGTCGCTCTCTAGTTGGTCGCTTCCCAGTATTTTGCTAGCCTTCACTTGTACTAAGCGGGAATACTGCTTGTGCATCCAATCCCTTAAACCCCAAAGTTATTCCATATGAGTCCACTATACCTTCCTATATGCGGTATCTACCTGCCGTTCCAAGTAAATTTGTATGTGCCAAACTCTAAACCTTCAAATAAACATTCTGTTTTGCATGCTCGAATAGCTCATATATCAACTAGTGCTGCCCTTATCTTCCGTGTTAGGCGGGTTATTCTCAAGAGGAGTGGACTCCGCTCCTCACTCACGAGAAAATGGCTGGTCACCGGGATGCCCAGTCCCTTGCTTTATGCAAAATAAATCAAAATAATTGCAAACAAAACTCCCCCTGGGACCCATTGAATGTTGGAGGCACTCGTTGCTTCGAGCAAGCCATGGATTGATGCTTGTGGAGGAGGGGGAGTATAAACTTTACCATTCTATTTGGGAACTGCCTATGATTTGTTTAGCATGGCAGATATCGTCATCTCTTAGTTGTTATGTTGACAATGAAAGTATGCCGCTCAAAATATAATTTATCTCTATTGCAAAATCGAGCTCTGGCACCTCTACAAATCCCTGCTTCCCTCTGCGAAGGGCCTATCTATTTACCTTTATGTTGAGTCATCACCCTCTTATTAAAAGCACTAGCTGGAGAGCACAACTGTCATTTGCATTCATTACTGTTAATTTATATCGGGTATGACTATGATTGGATCTCTTTTACCATGAATTACAATGTCTAGTCAGTCGTTGATCTTTGAAGGTGCTCTGCATTTATGTTTGTGGTCTCAGAAAGGGTAGCGAGATACCATCTTGTTATATCATATTATGATTGTTTTGAGGAAGTGTTGTCAACCGAGATTTATTATTATGACTTGCTAGCTGATTATGTTATTGATATGAGTAAACATGAGACCTAAGAATTATTGCAAATGTGGTTAGTTATGATCTTTGCTGAAAACCTGAATGCTGGCTTGACATAGGTACAACAACAAGAGCAAATAGAGTTTGTAATGGTTTTTCTTTTTCTCTTTTAGTTTGTCAACTGAATTGCTTGAGGACAAGCAAGGGTTTAAGCTTGGGGGAGTTGATACGTCTCCGTCGTATCTACTTTTCCAAACACTTTTACCCTTGTTTTGGACTCTAACTTGTATGATTTGAATGGAACTAACCCGGACTGACGCTGTTTTCAGCAGAATTGCCATGATCTTTGTTTTATGTCGAGAAAACAAAAGTTCTCGGAATGACCTGAAACTCCACGGAATATCTTAGAATAAATAATAATAAATCCTCGCCAAAGATGAAGACCAGGGGCCCACACCCTGTCCACGAGGGTGGGGGGCATGCCCCCCCTCCTGTGCACGCCCCCCTACCTCGTGGGCCCCCTCGAGACCCTCCAACGCCAACTCCAACTCCATATATTGGCTTTCGGGGAGAAAAAATCAGAGAGAAGAAATCATCGCGTTTTACGATACGGAGCCGCCGCCAAGACCTAATCTCTCTCGGGAGGGCTGGTCCGGAGTCCGTTCAGGACTCCGGGGAGGGGGATTCATCGCTGTCGTCATCATCAACCATCCTCCATCACCAATTTCATGATGCTCACCGCCGTGCGTGAGTAATTCCATCGTAGGCTTGCTGGACGGTGATGGGTTGGATGAGATTTATCATGTAATCGAGTTAGCTTTGTTAGGGTTTGATCCCTAGTATCCACTATGTTATGAGGTTGATGTTGCTACGACTTTGCAATGCTTAATGCTTGTCACTAGGGCCCGAGTGCCATGATTCAGATCTGAACCTATTATGTTTTCATGAATATATGTGTGTTCTTGATCCTATCTTGCATGTCTATAGTCACCTATTATGTGCTAATGCTTTGTTCCGGTTCTCTATTAAAAGGAGGCCTTAATATCCCTTAGTTTCCAATAGGACCCCGCTGCCATGGGAGGGTAGGACAAAAGATGTCATGCAAGTTCTTTTCCATAGGCACATATGACTATATACGGAATACATGCCTACATTACATTGATGAATTGGAGCTAGTTTTGTGTCACCCTATGTTATGACTGTTTCATGACAAACCGCATCCGGCATAATTATCCATCACTGATCCGGTGCCTACGAGCTTTCCGTATACTAGTTTTTTGCTTATTTACTTTTCCGTTGCTACAGTTACAATTACTACAAAATACCAACAACATTACTTTTGATGTATTTACTTTTGTTACCGTTACCGCCACTATCATATTACTTTGCTACTAAACACTCTGCAGATACAAAGTTTCCAGGTGTGGTTGAATTGACAACTCAGCTGCTAATACTTGAGAATATTCTTTGGCTCCCCTTGTGTCGAATCAATAAATTTGGGTTGAATACTCTACCCTCGAAAACTATTGCAATCCCCTATACTTGTGGGTTATCATATACCATGTGATAAATAATACTGTCGTACTACTTATACACACACGACACTTGTTTAACCATGCCAGATTATTACATCAAAATCTCTCGGAGGATAGATCAGTTCGGCAGTTGCGTGCTGCTACTTAAGAATTTCAAAGTTGATTTGGACCAGTTGTCCTTGCCAAGAAAGTTTGATTTTTCCCCTACCGCAAGATATGATTTAGATTTGAACCTTGACCATCCTTTAGCATCAATAATCATGCGACCATCCTTTGTACTTACGGTATATTGAGCAGGTTCATTCACACCAAGGCTGCGCATGGTAAGAGAAACTTGGCCGCGGTCACCCGGATTGTTGAACGACTCCCTCATTGCTCTAGGAATTCTCTGTTTGCAAAAAAGAAGACATACCCAAACAGTTAGATCAACACAGTGAATCATGTGAAACAACATGGAAAGAAAAAAGAACGAAGCACTTGGGCGGCCAATGCTTATCAAGAAGGTGGACATGTCGGTATTTGTAAGGACTTTGGTATATGAAGTGCGAACTGCAGCCCGATCATTGCGGTGCAAACCGCTGCGGGCGGAGCAGATGCAAGTGTAAGTGTTGGTGCAGGTGCCAAAACTGCTGCTGCTGCCGGAGATGGTGCTCCTTGTAGAGCTGGTGCCGGTGTTGGAGTAGGTGCCGGTGTCGATGCCCGATCCTCCGGTAGATAAGACTGATCCGCTTACGCGGTCGGTGCCCAATCCTCAGCTGGATCAGACTAAGCTGATGCCGCTGTTAGTGCTAGAGCAACTGCCGGTGCTCGATCTATGCGAGACAGCGACGATCGTGTCTGGTCTGCTATGATCAACTTTCTAACTTGACTAGGATCCATGACCGTGATCCAGTTTTTTTTTCTTCATTTCTTTTAAACGCGAGAAGGACTAATTGTGGCGTTTTTGTTAAACCAAACGGCAGTTCATCATAGGGATTCAGCTTGTACTCAAACAACAGACTGATCCAATTTTTTCCAGTAATATAAGTGATGGGCAGTGCCTTTGTTACTGACACGACATAAGAAGTGAAACCTGCAAAAATAGCCATCGTAGAGCAAACCAAATGGTTTATTCTATGATGAATGTCACATGGCAAAACCTGCATCGTAAAATTGCAGGAAAAGAAAGAAAACATGACATTAAATCAATAATATTTAGACAGTAAATCAATAAGATTTACTTGATGTGACACGAGTGAATCCTGACCAGGAAATCACTATGTTGAAGTACTAAACAGAAGATTGATCGTCCAAATACGTGTGGCATGCAGGGGCCCCGCCTACTCCCACAAGCAGGATAGTCCAAAGGTCGTGACAAATCATATGGACCGAACATCCATGGAAATGGAAATCATGGTGGGTGCGATAAACCCTGCAATGCATACAAATATTGGAGTGTAACCATAATTGATAAACCGTCCTCACAAAAAATATGATCTGGATACTTCAAAATATACAGACTGAATTGAGTGGACAGACATTAACATAGACCGTTCACACACCAAAAGCGGCAGTACTAATAAACAATATAGGGTTCACAAACACAAATCAACTACTGAACAATAGTACTTACTACAGACAAGCAAAGTTGCACTAACTAAACTCTGCAGACTATTTCTTGCCACCGACCTACGGGATGAACCCCGCATAACTGACTATGCCATGCACTTCGTGTGAGATGTCTACATGCACCATCACCATATTGTCAACCTTGGAGAGCCTAACAGAGTGGTCTTTTCACTCATAAACATGATGATGAAGACAGGCCACATCAGATTTGTTGGGAAGCTTTACAAGAACCACACCCTTCGTAATCAAAGGCATAGCCAGGAAATTGTTGTGGTCAAGTACAGCCTCGAGAACACGCCTGACAACAACGCTACAGGAAAACACTAGTTCAGGACACGTGGCAACAAGGACACGGCAGCTAGATAGTTCAGCAGTAGAACTCATCATCAGGTCTTCCAGTTCACACGGCATGACTTTGAGAACTTCATCTCCACTGCGAACCTAGTTCTAATTCAAACAGAAACCATATTTTATTACTACCTCCGTTCAGAAATATAAGATGATTTTCGATATTATACTCCATATATGACTACATATACGCACAGAAATGAGTGAACAAAGACACTAGAACATGTCTTCAAAGGCATGAGAGCAGAGGGGTTACATGCAATATCCATAACACAAGTTACTGAGGCAAATATACCCTCTTAAAAGGTAGCATTGATGTTCATAAAATACTCCCTTCGTCCCAAAATTCTTGTCTTAGATTTGTCTAGATACGGATGTATGTAAATTTGGGACAGAGGGAGTAGTTGAAAGTAATCTATAAGAAATCAGTGTCGACCTCTCGCACGTTTTGGTCAAAAGAGGAATTTAGAACCGTCATTTGGCACACTAAAATCACATGCAAGATCACCCATAAAGTTGTACTACCAGTACTAGTACTGTGTGTTAGATGAAAAAACACGATCAAGATTGAGAAAAATATTGTCAACAAGAGACATTACCTGGACTTGCTTAATGAGGGATCCCGTAGAGGGGGCTTGGACAGGGCGATGGCTTTGAGCTTGTCTGCGGTAGCCACGGCGGGGTGCTTGCGCTTCTTCGTACCATGAGCCTCGACGGTTTTGGCCAGAGCAATAGACATCACGTCGGCCGGTGCTCCAGCGTCCATCCAAGAGAGGAAGCTGAGAGAGAAGAGTGAAAGGAGGAATGAGATGAGGGAGAAGCGAAGCAAGTGGGGGTTTTCTTCAAGAGAGGAAGCTGAGAGAGAAGAGTGAAATGATGGTTGCTTCGTCCGTCCAACTTACTGCTGGAAAGGAGGGGGTTTTGTGATTTGACGGCTCATTGGGCATTACTGCGGCGGTTCGATCGTGTCACATCCTAGTTAGTCCTTGCATTAGAGTGTTGCATCATGTTTATCTTTCATCAGAAATTTGAAATGGGGAAGACAGAACCCCAGAACCCCTCTGAATCCAACTAGGGTTTACTAAAAATATTTTCAATGAACCTGAAATGCCCTTCAAAAATGTTCATCACCTTTGCCTTGGTCCTAAACCACTGTCAGAAGTGATGCACAAATTTCTAGGTCACTCTAAGGTCACTGGATTAAATCTTTAGCTATTTGAATTTGGGCATTTAAATTATATAAAATATTTCAAATGCTCAAATAATCCCAAACTAAAATGTTCCATGCTGGATATATTCCAACTAAGGACCAGGTGCAGTTTGGTGAATTTTGGAGTTGCCTAGGTATTTTTAGAAATGCAACAAACTTACAGAAATAAATAAAAAAACAGAAATAAAGGGAAATCACTTACCTGGCCACAGCCCACCTGGCAGTCCAGCTGGCCGGCCCAAGATCAGGTTGGCCCATGCCGACCACTACTTCGTCGTCGCCATCGCGAGCACGGAGGTGGACGCGGCGGCGTGAGCTCGACACGGCGTCAGCTCCTTGCCGCCCGCGCCGCCGAGCACCTGGGTGAGCTCCACGTCGCCGCCCCGACCCCGTGGACACCTCATTCGCCCCCTGCCTCTCTCCCTCGCTCTCCCGCACCATGGCCGACGCCCCTGCCGCCGCACCACCGACGTAGTCGCGTCCACCGTCTCCCCCGTACCCAGCCACTGTGTCTAACCACTCCGCCGCCGTCGACTCCGTCGAGCAGCCCGAGCCCTGGCGCGCACGAGCCTGCCGTCCTCCTCGAGTCTACAACAACCCTGGAAAATTTCTTGAGTTCCGATGGAGAAATCTCGGCAATCTCAATATCTGGGAGCCGCATTGAATCGGACGAGAATCCGGACGAGTTTAGGGCGTGGTGTCCAGCTTCTAGCGGACTTCCTTTGGAAGATCAACCGTTGATCGGATCTGAATTCCTATATCCGCCACCCTCAAAATTTCAGCTCGATCCGACCGTCCAAACTCCGGGAACCTTCCGATTAGTGCATCACTTTTCGGAACTGTTTCCTGCGTGAAAACAAATCCGACCCGAGTTCGTCTTTTTTATGAACGGGATTTTGGACATCCTTTTGAAGGAAGTTTTGTATGGGGTATTGTGTTTTGTTTCGAGCGCATCCACTAACTTTAAGATCTTTTAAACATGATCTTCAACATCATCTGGTGTCAAACCAGTCGGCAATATTGCTCCACGGTGCCGACTGCGCTGAACCGTCGTCACTTTGTTGAGCCAAGCTCAACTTCTTGGATCATCATCTTGGCAAGCCGAACAAGAGTCCGGCATCGCGAAGGATAAATCATCACCAACATCGCGCCCCACGGATTACGGGCGGGCATACCGGCATCGCCCGCGCGGTCCCTTCATCAAGCCAGCATCGACCCGTCACCACCTGCGCCGACATCAACCGGTAGCAGGCCATATTTCTTTATTACTCACTTTGCATAAATTATTTATTATGTAACATTTTTTAATTCCTATTATTACTATTATCCCGGTCTGCACTATTTTTTTGTACACGGAAAATGATCAGCGGACTATATCCTTTAGCGTCACCTCGGTGGGCGGGGGCTTCATCAACACTTCATTACCCCATGTCGGGGACTTGGCATCACTACTGCGTCCTGCATTGACCGTGCTATGTCACCACTTGGTGCCGAGCTCCTTGCTCCGCCACCTCGGGACCGGCTTGGGGATGGAACTTGGTCGCATCAAGCTCGGACCGTGTCGTCAATACCGAACACATTAACCAACTAAGTTGCCTTCATGCTCATAGTTTTAAATTTCTAACTTGTGTTGGTTCGACCAAAATTATACCTTTTGTAAAAAGTTGCTTGTACAAATTTTCCTTGTCGAAACTTTGTTTGCACATACTTGACGCTACCGCGCTCATTATACTGAGGGCTTCTTTAGCGAAGCTTATTGTCTGAGCTTTATGCCCAACACATGTCACACTTCCACATGTACCTTTTATTCACCATTATATGCATCGATATGACTTAAGTTTTGGCCAAGCTGGGTTGCCTGGCTCTGTGCTTACCCCTCGTTCCCGATTGTTCGGCTAGGTGGTAAAGGAGCACCTCTGCGATTATTCTGCCGGGTCAGCGGATGTGTACCTCGGTAGGTGAAGCAGCTAAGCGTTCTTAAGGGAATACTCGGTCGGCGAACAAAAGATGATTTTCATTATTTACCCATCTGCCCCGGATGATTTTACGCTTTCATAGCAGCTTTGACATGCACTTTAGGGCATGCATCCCAGCGAAAGGAACCCTTAGCGGAACTATTCTCCTGGAAGATGTTTCTTACTACCCATGTAATATAACATAACTAGTTGGGCACTTATGCGATGCAGCACTAATGACCCCTCGCCTTGTCTCCATGCATACCACGGTTCTTATATAACCACGAGGGTATTCGGACACACTCCGGACTATTGGGTCGAGGTTGAAGCGAAAAGGTCCGCTTCGACAAGCGATCTACAATCTAGCTAGAAGGCATTCTACATGTTACCTTACATTTTATAGTCAACTTTTACCCAAGTTACTTGGGGCTCTTATATTTATTTGAGCGTTTCATACTAAGTGTTTTTCTTCTTAGTCGTTGCAAAGTCAAAGCACGGCATAAGAACCTTTTTCTAAAGTCAATTTTCAGATTGGCACGAACACTTGATCTTGTTAGGACGTCATGTTTTTCTTGATGTTTTTGGTTTTCCAAGCTTTTGGCACTTTTAACTATTTGTGTGTTTTCAGCACAAGTCTCATGATCTGTAGCCGGACACCTTTAGAATTCGGCAAAAACATTTTCGGATATTGCTATATATGCATCAGTTTGAATTGTGTCTTGATCAATAGTTGGGTTGCCCGGCTCCGCGCTTTCCTCCTACATCCGCTTTGTTCGGCTAGGTGTGCAAAGGAGAACCCTTTGCGATTGTGCTTCATTTCATGATCAAGCACCTTAGTGGAGAAAGCGGAAAGCTGTCACAATAGGTGTAAACTGGTCAGCGATCTGATGACTATATTAAGCGGCGTGCCATTCATAAAATTGGCCGACATGTTTCGGCTTGACCTCATTTGTCGCGAACACTATCGGGGCCATTAAGCGGCCTCCCAAATTAAATCCTCGATATTTTGCTCTTACATTGGGCGGAGGTTTCATGATCATGCTTAGCATGACAACCCAAAAAAGGAACCGATAAGCGGGACTATTTTCTCTGGAAGACATTTCTTACATTAAGCGATAATATAACATGTCTCTCCAGCGTACCTTTGTTTATAAAACCATATGGCCAGATTGCCTTGTTTGTTGTAAATCTTTGCCCTCATAAAGGTTTTATAAAGTAGGACAAACACTCCTCGGCTATTGGCCGAGGAGGTGAAACCGATGGTCGGTCAACAAAGTTTTGTACAATGCGGATCCGAGCATTAATGGCGTAAAATACTTGGATAAATAGAGTCATTACACATAATTTGTGATTTTACTATGGATATCGATCCTTAATTGGCCTCCGTGCCCGTATTAAGGCTCGAGAACTCTTGGGCTTGGCTTATTATTTACAAATATTAAAGGGCACATTGATCCCCGATGCGGTGTTGCCACCCGACCAGTGTTTGAGGGAGCTCTTGCATTGCTTGTTCTATGCGAGAAAATCTTAAGTGCAATATAGTTTCGAGGAGATTTTGATCCTCGGGTTGGTCGGCCGCACCCAACCTGAGTCTAGAGGACGAAACACGCCGCTTTTGTGTCGAAGTATTCTGCCGAGCTAGGACTTGATCCTCATACCGATTTTGCAAATCAACTTTGAGTCTTAAGCGGCTCGAGGATCAGCGGTCTTATGTCATCCTTGGTGCATCTCGGGTTTAGACCGATACATACCTTGAGGCTCTTGGCTATACATCTCGTCGGAGAATAAATTACATCAATAAAACATTGACCAAAAATCAGCCCCGACCGGGTGCTTAACCACCTCGGAGCGATTCGACATATAGCTCGGATGCAAGTGGCTGGCTCCTTGGAGGGCATTTCCGGCATTAAGCTCGGTTAAGCTTCTTCAAGCTTCTTTGAACCAAGGTGATTTATGACACCTCGGATAAAGTCCGGCGTTGGGCTCGGATACATAGTCCGGCGTTGGAGCTCGAATCTGATCCGGCGTTGGAGCTCGGATACATAGTCGGCGTTAGAGCTGGAAGCGATCCGGCATTGGTGCTCGGCTGCAAAAGATACCTCGAATGCAGTCCGGCGTTGGGCTTCGGACGCAAGAGGACCTGCCACCGGGAACAACTTCAAACCGAGGCATGGCATAAAAATAACAAGGCATTGACAAAGGTAAGTAAACTTAAAGGGCTCCTAAGATGCCCAACACGTCGAATGCATTTGGCGATCCTCAAGATAGAAGATGAGATGATTTGTTGAACCAGTTTTCAAGACCGGCGACCGAAGATGAAGAACAGTTCGGAAGAATCGAGGCGTCCACGACTTGAAGACCGGTTCGAGACTCTTGACGATGTCACGGACTAGGGGTACTCACCCGTCGTCTCTCGTCGGTTGGATTGGGCGAGGATCGCCATGGCCGTATACTCATGGGCAGTCCGGACGGTTACCGCATACAAGGAAGATTGCACAAGACTTGGCGATCAAGACAAGGACTCCTCCCCCTTTGGCGTATTGGCTAGAACTCTTGTTATCCTAGGCCTGCGGTGCATTATATAAACCGAGGCCAGGCTAATCGATAGATATACAACAACAATCATACCATAGGCTAGCTTCTAGGGTTTAGCCTCCTTGATCTCGTGGTAGATCTACTCTTGTAAACATCCACAATATCAATATCAATCAAGCGGGGCGTGGGTTTTACCTCCATCAAGAGGGCGAACACAGGTAAACATCGTGTCCCTTGTCTCATGTTACCATCCGCCTAGAGCATACAGATCGGGACCCCCTACCGAGATCCGCGGTTTGACACCGACACCATGCTTGACTAGCTATGAGTTATAATGGTTTACCTTGCGTGCCAACATGCTATTGAGATGATTATGATGTGGTATGATGGGTTGGTATCCTCCTTTGAATGATTTAAGTGACTTGACTTGGCGCATGTTCACGCATGTAGTTGAAACAAATCAACATAGCCTTCACGATATTTATGTTCATGGTGGATTATATCCTACTCATGCTTGTATTCAATGTTTATTAATTTTAATGCATGTTCATGACTGTTGTAAGCTCTCTAGTTGGTGGCTTCCCGGTATTTTGCTAGCCTTCACTTGTACTAAGCGGGAATCTGCTTGTGCATCAATCCATAAACCCCAAAGTTATTCCATATGAGTCCACTATACCTTCCTATATCACGGTATCTACCTGCCGTTCCAAGTAAATTTGTATGTGCCAAACTCTAAACCTTCAAATAAACATTCTGTTTTGCATGCTCGAATAGCTCATATATCAACTAGTGCTGCCCTTATCTTCCGTGTTAGGCGGGTTATTCTCAAGAGGAGTGGACTCCGCTCCTCACTCCTGAAAATGGCTGGTCACGGGATGCCCAGTCCTTGCTTTATGCAAAATAAATCAAAATAATTGCAAACAAAACTCCCCACAGGACCCATTGAATGTTGGAGGCACTTTCGTTGCTTGAGCAAGCCATGGATTGATGCTTGTGGAGGAGGGAGTATAAACTTTACCATTCTATTTGGGAACTGCCTATGATTTGTTTAGCATGGCGAGATATCGTCATCTCTTAGTTGTTATGTTGACAATGAAAGTATGCGCTCAAAATATAATTTATCTCTATTGCAAAATCGAGCTCTGGCACCTCTACAAATCCTGCTTCCCTCTGCGAAGGGCCTATCTATTTACCTTTATGTTGAGTCATCACCCTCTTATTAAAAGCACTAATTTGGAGAGCACAACTGTCATTGCATTCATTCTTTGTTAATTTATATCGGGTATGACTATGATTGGATCTCTTTTACCATGAATTACAATGTCTAGTCATTCGTTGATCTTTGAAGGTGCTCTGCATTTATGTTTGTGGTCTCGAAAAGGGTAGCGAGATACCATCTTGTTATATCATATTATGATTGTTTTGAGGAAGTGTTGTCAACGAGATTTATTATTATGACTTGCTAGCTGATTATGTTATTGATATGAGTAAACATGAGACCTAAGAATTATTGCAAATGTGGTTAGTTATGATCTTTGCTGAAAACCTGAATCTTTGGCTTGACATAGGTACAACAACAAGAGCAAATAGAGTTTGTAATGGTTTTCTTTTTCTCTTTTAGTTTGTCAACTGAATTGCTTGAGGACAAGCAAGGGTTTAAGCTTGGGGAGTTGATCGTCTCCGTCGTATCTACTTTTCCAAACACTTTACCCTTGTTTTGGACTCTAACTTATATGATTTGAATGGAACTAACCCGGTTGATGTTTTTTTCGTGAATTGCCATGATCTTTGTTTTATGTCGAGAAAACAAAAGTTCTCGGAATGACACGAAACTCCACGGAATATCTTAGAATAAATAATAATAAATCCTGTAAAGATGAAGACCAGGGGCCCACACCTGTCCACGAGGTGGGGGCATGCCCCCTCATGCCGCCCCCTACCTCGTGGGCCCCTCGAGACCCTCCAGCGCCAACTCCAACTCCATATATTGGCTTCGGGGAGAAAAAATCAGAGAGAAGAAATCATCGCGTTTTACGATCACGGAGCCGCCCAAGACCTAATCTCTCTCGGGAGGCTGGTGGGAGTCCGTTCGAGGACTCGGGGAGAGAGATTCATCGTTGTCGTCATCATCAACCATCCTCCATCACCAATTTCATGATGCTCACCGCCGATGCGTGAAGTAATTCCATCGTAGGCTTCTTTGGGCGGTGATGGGTTGGATGAGATTTATCATGTGTCGAGTTAGCTTTGTTAGGGTTTGATCCTAGTATCCACTATGTTATGAGGTTGATGTTGCTACGACTTTGCAATGCTTAATGCTTGTCACTAGGGCCGAGTGCCATGATTCAGATCTGAACCTATTATGTTTTCATGAATATATGTGTGTTCTTGATCCTATCTTGCATGTCTATAGTCACCTATTATGTGCTAATGCTTTGTTCGGTTCTCTATTAAAGGAGGCCTTAATATCCTTAGTTTCCAATAGGACCCGCTGCCATGGGAGGTAGGACAAAAGATGTCATGCAAGTTCTTTTCCATAGGCACATATGACTATATCTGGAATACATGCCTACATTACATTGATGAATTGGAGCTAGTTTTGTGTCACCCTATGTTATAGTGTTTCATGACAAACCGCATCCGGCATAATTATCCATCAGCGATCCGGTGCCTCTGAGCTTTCAGTATACTAGTTTTTGCTTATTTACTTTTCCGTTACTCTGATTACAATTACTACAAAATACCAACAACATTACTTTTGATGTATTTACTTTTGTTACCGTTACGCCACTATCATATTACTTTGCTACTAAACACTCTGCAGATACAAAGTTTCGGTGTGGTTGAATTGACAACTCAGCTGCTAATACTTGAGAATATTCTTTGGCTCCCCTTGTGTCGAATCAATAAATTTGGGTTGAATACTCTACCCTCGAAAACTATTGCAATCCCCTATACTTGTGGGTTATCATATACCATGTGATAAATAATCTTTGTCGTACTACTTATACACACACGACACTTGTTTAACCATGCGATTATTACATCAAAATCTCTCGGAGGATAGATCAGTTCGGCGGTTCGTGCTGCTACTTAAAAATTTCAAAGTTGATTTGGACCAGTTGTCCTTGCCAAGAAAGTTTGATTTTTCCCCTACATAAGATATGATTTAGATTTGAACCTTGACCATCCTTTAGCATCAATAATCATGCGACCATCCTTTGTACTACGGTATATTGAGCAGGTTCATTCACACCAAGGCTGCGCATGGTAAGAGAAACTTGGCGCGGTCACCCGGATTGTTGAGCGACTCCTCATTGCTCTAGGAATTCTCTGTTTGCAAAAAGAAGACATACCCAAACAGTTAGATCAACACAGTGAATCATGTGAAACAACATGGAAAGAAAAAAACGAAGCACTTGGGCGCCAATGCTTATCAAGAAGGTGGACATGTCGGTATTTGTAAGGACTTTGGTATATGAAGTCACGAACTGCAGCCCGATCATTGCGGTGCAAGCTGCGGGCGGGCAGATCTGAAGTGTAAGTGTTGGTGCAGGTGCCAAAACTGCTGCTGCTGCGGAGATGGTGCTCCTTGTAGAGCTGGTGCGGTGTTGGAGTAGGTGCGGTGTCGATGCCCGATCCTCCGGTAGATAAGACTGATCCGCTTCTGCGGTCGGTGCCCAATCCTCAATTTGGATCGGACTAAGCTGATGCATTGTTAGTGCTAGAAACAGCTGCGGTGCTCGATCTATGCGAGACAGCGACGATGCGTATGCAGTGCTGCTATGATCAACTTTCTAACTTGACTAGGATCCATGACCGTGATCCAGTTTTTTCTTCATTTCTTTTAAGCGAGAAGGACTAATTGTGGCGTTTTGTTAAACCAAGCGGCAGTTCATCATAGGGATTCAGCTTGTACTCAAACAACAGACTGATCCAATTTTTCCGATAATATAAGTGATGGGCGGTGCCTTTATTCTTGACACGACATAAGAAGTGAAACCTGCAAAATAGCCATCGTGAGAGCAAACCAAATGGTTTATTCTATGATGAATGTCACATGGCAAAACCTGCATCGTAAAATTGCAGGAAAAGAAAGAAAACATGACATTAAATCAATAATATTTAGACAGTAAATCAATAAGATTTACTTGATGTGACACAGTGAATCGACCGGAAATCACTATGTTGAAGTACTAAGCAGAAGATTGATCGTCCAAATCGTGTGGCATGCGGGGCCCGCCTACTCCCACAAGCAGGATAGTCAAAGGTCGTGACAAATCATATGGACCGAACATCCATGGAAATGGAAATCATGGTGGGTGCGATAAACCCTGCAATGCATACAAATATTGGAGTGTAACCATAATTGATAAACCGTCCTCACAAAAAATATGATCTGGATACTTCAAAATATCTGATGAATTGAGTGGACGAGACATTAACATAGACCGTTCACACACCAAAAGCGGCAGTACTAATAAACAATATAGGGTTCACAAACACAAATCAACTCTTGAACAATAGTACTTACTACAGACAAGCAAAGTTGCACTAACTAAACTCTGCAGACTATTTCTTGCCACCGACCTCAGGGATGAACCCGCATAGCTGACTATGCCATGCACGCCGTGTGAGATGTCTACATGCACCATCACCATATTGTCAACCTTGGAGAGCCTAACAGTGGTCTTTTCACTCATAAACATGATGATGAAGACAGGCCACATCAGATTTGTTGGGAAGCTTTACAAGAACCACACCCTTAGTAATCAAAGGCATAGCAGGAAATTGTTGTGGTCAAGTACAGCCTCGAGAACACGCTGACAACAACGCTACTGAGGAAAACACTAGTTCAGGACACGTGGCAACAAGGACACGGCAGCTAGATAGTTCAGCGATAGAACTCATCATCAGGTCTTCCAGTTCACGGCATGACTTTGAGAACTTCATCTCCACTGCGAACCTAGTTCTAATTCAAGCGAAACCATATTTTATTACTACCTCCGTTCAGAAATATAAGATGATTTTCGATATTATACTCCATATATGACTACATATACGCTGAAATGAGTGAACAAAGACACTAGAACATGTCTTCAAAGGCATGAGAGCAGCGGAGGGTTACATGCAATATCCATAACACAAGTTCTTGAGGCAAATATACCCTCTTAAAAGGTAGCATTGATGTTCATAAAATACTCCCTTCGTCCCAAAATTCTTGTCTTAGATTTGTCTAGATACGGATGTATGTAAATTTGGGACAGAGGGAGTAGTTGAAAATAATCTATAAGAAATCGAGTGTCGACCTCTCGCACGTTTTGGTCAAAGAGGAATTTAGAACCGTCATTTGGCACACTAAAATCACATGCAAGATCACCCATAAAGTTGTACTACCGATTACTAATCTTGTGTGTTAGATGAAAAAACACGATCAAGATTGAGAAAATATTGTCAACAAGAGACATTACGGACTTGCTTAATGAGGGATCCGTGGGGGGCTTGGGACAGGCGATGGCTTTGAGCTTGTCTGCGGTAGCCCGCGGCGGGGTGCTTGCGCTTCTTCGTACCATGAGCCTCGGCGGTTTTGGCGAGCAATAGACATCACGTCGGCGGTGCTCAGCGTCCATCCAAGAGGAAGCTGAGAGAGAAGAGTGAAAGGAGGAATGAGATGAGGGAGAAGCGAAGCAAGTGGGGGTTTTCTCAAGAGAGGAAGCTGAGAGAGAAGAGTGAAATGATGGTTGCTTCGTCCGTCAACTTCTTGCTTTGGAAAGGAGGGGTTTTGTGATTTGGCGGCTCATTGGGCATTCTTTGCGGCGGTTCGATCGTGTCACATCCTAGTTAGTCCTTGCATTAGAGTGTTGCATCATGTTTATCTTTCATCGAAATTTGAAATGGGAAAGGCAGAACCCAGAACCCTCTGAATCCAACTAGGGTTTACTAAAAATATTTTCAATGAACTGAAATGCCCTTCAAAATGTTCATCACCTTTGCCTTGGTCCTAAACCCTTTGTCGGAAGTGATGCACAAATTTCTAGGTCACTCTAAGGTCCTTTGGATTAAATCTTTAGCTATTTGAATTTGGGCATTTAAATTATATAAAATATTTCAAATGCTCAAATAATCCCAAACTAAAATGTTCCATGCTGGATATATTCCAACTAAGGACCAGTGCGATTTGGTGAATTTTAGAGTTGCCTAGGTATTTTAGAAATGCAACAAACTTACGAAATAAATAAAAAACAGAAATAAAGAAATCACTTACCAGCCACACCCACTGGCGATCCAGCTGGCCGGCCCGACCTTTGTGCTGGCCCATGCCAGCCCGACTACTTCGTCGTCGCCACGCGACACAGAGGTGGCCTTGGCGGCGTGAGCTCGACAGCGTCGACTCCTTACCGCCAGCGCCGCCGAGCACACAGGTGAGCTCACGTCGCCGCCCGACCCGTGGACACCTCATTCGCCCCTGCCTCTCTCCTCGCTCTCCGCACCATGGCGGCGCCCTGCCGCCGCTGCCGGCGTAGTCGCGTCCACCGTCTCCCCCGTACCCAGCCACTGTGTCTAACCACTCCGCCGCCGTCGACTCCGTCGAGCAGCCCGAGCCCTGAGCGCGCACGAGCCCTGCTTCGTCCTCCTCGAGCTCGTCTTCACCGAACCCCGCCGGAGATCCCCATTGCCATCACCACCGCATCACCTCGTCCCCGACCTCGCCGACTGCTTCGCCGCCCTCGCCGTGAGCCCAGCTACCTTCCCATCCCTCTCATTCTCGCTCTCGAGCCCCGCACCTACTGCACCAAGCTCGGCCGCACCCGCCGCCGCCACCGCACGTCGCCGTCATGGCCACATCCACGTTGGCTCGACTCCGAGCACGCCATCGCACTCACCGCACTCCCAGGAGCCCAACGCACTTCACCCCGTGCCCTGCCGTGCCCCGTATCCCCGGGTTCATCCTCACCCGACTCCAGCGACCGCCAAGCTCGTCGCCGGTGACGTTTCCGACCACCCCGAGCTAAACCACCACCACCAAACGTCGCGGGTTGTCTCCGGCTACCCGTAGATGGTCTCCGCCGTCCATTTGGTCGCCGGAATGCACAATCACGCCGCCGCGCCTGGCTTCGCCGGCGGCTAAACGCCGGCGGGTTTGACCCCGCTGACATAGTTGACTAGGTGGGGCCCCTCTGCTAATTAACCTAGTTTAGGTTTAATCAAAATTAGTTAGCCTAATTAGCTACTGACACGCGGGACCCACTGGTCAGGTTGACCTGGACGCCCCCGTTGACCCCTGAGGTCACTCTGACACACGGCTGATGCAATAATTAATTTCTGGTTTTATTTGTACATAGGAAATTCCAGAAATTGTTGCAAACTTCAAAAAATCATAGAAATTAATCTGTAACTCCAAATGCAAAGTTTTATATATGAACTTTGATCAGAAAAATTCAATCTATCCATTGGTAATGGTTTCATGCATGACAGAACAAGTTAACCTTGCTGTTTAAGCAGAATAAGATAATGCACCTTTATGGCTATGTTAAATGAGCTAACATTTGAATCTTTGATTCAAATGAGTTCATTCCTTTCTGTTCTAGCTTGCATTAGGCCAACACACATTCATATTGCCATGTCATAGCATGCATCATATTGTTGCATATTGTCATGTGTTGTTTATGTTCGATGTGTCTTTCGTGATAGGTTATGCCTCCGAGGATAACCCCGAATATACGTCTGAAGGGCAGTATCATACTACCACTACATCAGGCAAGCAACCCATTGGTCATTCCGATACAAACCCATGTTCTCGCTTCTTCCCTTGTTTACTGCATTAAGACAACGCGATTCAAACTGTTGTGTGCTGCGGTAGTTGAACCCACTTCCTTTGCATGACCTGTCATTGCCACAGTAACTAGATGAAACCCACTAGCATGTGTAGGAGTTGATTGAGCCATGTTTGTGATTCCTACCATGCTATGCTTGCTATGCTTAGAGTTGTGTCAGGTCTGGCTCATCGGGATGATGAACTAGAGTGAAAGGTTGTGTCGGTTTCAAGAGTGAAAGTGTTGAACATGATTTGGTAAAGGTATCGATGAGAGGCCATGTAGGAGTACATGGTGGGTTGTTTCATTGAAGCCGTCCCTAAGAACTGAGATCTGTGTGTGTGATTTAATACTTAGCTACTACCACGCATTGGGATCATAATTGACCCTCTCGACTTATTAACCACTCTTGTCCTCGGTCCGGGAGTTGCAAGTAGTTTACGGTGTTTGTAGTATCTTTGGGGCATACGCAGCGCTGACCTTAGGGGTGGGTTGTGTTGCGGTAGGCACGTGGCCTGGTGTACCGATTCGGCCGTTTGGTGTCTCGGGAACCCTGCACACATCGTTCGGGGCCGTTAGTGGAAACCTCGGCGGACTCCTGCGGATGGAACCCGAATAGGCGATAAACTGGACTAGGGACTCGTGTGTTTAGTCGGTCGTGGCCGACACCCTCATTGGGCTTTCGCTTGAAGGTTCTTTGAGTACATGTCGTAGAGGCGATAAGTGGTGAGCGTGTGTGAAGAAGTACACCCTGCAGGGTATGAAACTATTGAATAGCGGCGTCATGTAAAGGACTACTTGGTCACCTATACAGTTCATAGACAAGTAAATGGATACTACTAAAAGCCTCAAGATAAGTGTGAGTACATGGATGGCCCTCTCGTGGGTTGACGAGAGGATCCACGGTGGAGTATTGTGATGGTGATTAGTGGACTCGTGTGCGACAAATGCTTTTCAAGTGGTGTCACGTGGGATAGCTTAGCCAATAGTCAAAGCTGGCTTGCTGCAAGAACTCCACTACCTTCTTGAGAATGTGCATGTATAATAGGTTTACATTGTAAGACTTCTTTGAGTACCTCCGTACTCATGTTTGTAATTAATGTTTTGAGGCGACAACACCGCCCCCTCCGATGGGTTTTATGTAGACCTTGACACCGACGAGTGAACTAGCCACCCAGGTGGTGATCTAAGGCTTGTGAAGGGCCACTTTAGATAGAAGGGCTTCATCAAGATTTCTTTCTTTTTAGTGTCTGTACTCAGACTAGTTTGCTTCCGCATGTGCTTGTATGCTTGTATGACTTGAGTGTTGGGTCATGTGACCCCTATCTATATGGATATGTTATGTATGGCTCCTTGGAGCCTCTTAAATAAAGTACTTTGAGTTGTAGAGTTTTGTTGTGATGCCTGTCGGATTTCGGGTTCCGGCAGACCCTTAAGGTTCGAACTCTGGGGTGCGCGCGGAGATCCAACCCTCCACCATCTCGTACCTCGCCAAATCGCAAGAACCTAAATTACTAGCAAGAACAACACAAGAGACGCAAGATTTATACTAGTTGGGTCCACCATTGTGGTGTAATACCCTACTCTAGTTTGTGTTGTGGTGGATTGCCTCTGGGGCTGATGAAGAGCGTCTGAGGGAAGAACAGCCTCGCGAGTGCATTCTTGGTGGGTGTGATGAACTGCTAAGTGGTGTCCCATCGCTCTAGCTTGAGGATCGGGTCTCTATCTCTCTCTCTGGATTCCAAAATGCACGCCTCTCGGAGATTAGCCCCACTATGGTGGCTAGCTGTACTTATATAAACAAAGGCCCCGGCCTCTTCCCAAATATTGAGCGGGAAAGGCGCCAACAATTAGCCATTTGAAGGGGAACAGCGGGTACACTTATCCGACTAAAGTTGGTCTCGCTTTGCCAAAGGCTCTGGTGATGGCCTTTGCTTGGGCTCCACGATGACTGCATTCCAGCCGTTGGGGCTGGTCTTTGTCTTGTTGCACCGAAACGGATGCCTTTGCTTGATGCTCTTGCCTGCGCTTGCTCCCTTTGCACCAAAGAGGAAGGGAGGATGCTGCGCGGGCTGGCGCCCGACTGGCGCCCCTGGTCGTCATGGTTTGCGTCACGGGCACCTCGCGATGTACCCTGCCTTGAACTCTCCGCCTCCTCGTGAGCCAGCCTGACGAGGCTGCGCCTGAGGAAGCTCTTGGTCGTCCGCCACGTGAGGCTTGGCCCCTCGCGAGGGTCTTGAGTTTGCGTTGATGAAGATGGGCTGTCTGGGCCTCATTTGAGCCACGCCGCGAGCCGCGAGCGAGCAAGTCTCTGGGACCCCGTTCCCGAAACGCCGACAGAGCTCCACGGACCATGGCGGCGCCCGAACTTGGCTGGCGGAGAGGCGAAAGGGCAAGGAGCGTCGTGGGCCCTAACGATCTGCGGCCTTAGGCGCCACGTGGCGATTGATTGGGCGTGGGCGCCTCGCAACGCGCGGGGTTGATAATAGAGCGGCATCTTCCTCTCCTCCTTTACTTTCTCGATTGCTGCTCAGATCCCCTTTCTTGCACCTCTCCTCCTGCTTCCAAGACCTTCAGATCCACTCCGCCTTCGTGCCCTAGCCATCATGGCTCCTCGTCAAGCCCGGCGGAGCTGGTACTCTCTGCCTTGGACCCGCCCGAGCGTGTCGTGGCGAGCCTTGCCTCGATCGCGCGGTTGGCGGAGGCGCAGGCGTTAATGGCATGTCGGTGTTCAAGGCGGCTCCTCGCCCCTGAGGGTAGAGTACCTTCTACCGATCCCTTCGTGAGGGCCATCATTGCCGGTCTGGTGCCTCCCTTTTACGAGTTCTTCTTTTACATCGCCGCCATTACAACATTCACGCTCTGCACCTTCATCCCAACTCCGTCCTTCTTCGGCAATTTAGCCTACTATTGTGAGGCCCATGTTGGGGTGAAGCCCTCGATGGCCTTGCTGCGCCACTACTTCTTCCTCCGACTCTCCGTGGTTCCGTCTCGGCGTCTGAAGCTTCATTGCTTCTGGCGAGCCATCGCCATTCGAACCACAGGAAGCGGATAGAGGGCTTCAGGAGCAAGTGGGTCTGGTGGATCTTGGGCAAATCCACCCTCGGCTGATCCTGCTTAACGGAGCCGGCCGAGAGCTCGACGAGTGGTCCCGAATGGAGCTTCAGGATCCTGCTGAAGTTGGTCTTTGGAGAAGATGGGCAGATCTAAAGTCAGACGACGCGGGCGGGCGGCGAGGCTGACCGGTGCGTCGCTGCCGAGGAGTTCTGGAGCACCAGCGGCTCCGCTCCTTGATGCTCGCTTCGATGTGGAGGCCTCACCGAGCCCGTGGGCCCTGGCCAGCGAGGGTCTGGCGACGGTCCTCCAGTCCTTGGTTGGGGGCGATGCGGCGAGACCGGAGGGTGCCCCCGCGCCCCTGTTCCTTCGCGAGGATTGGGAGCACGTTGTGGGGCCCATGCCCGCCTTCAATGGGGACGGGTGCGTGCCCACGGAGGCTCCGGAGGACCTGGTGGACGTGTCCTCTTCTGACTCCGGCAAAGAGGTGGAGGAAAGAGAGCCAGGAGAGGGGGTTGATTCGGGGGCGGAGTCAAGGGCTCCTCCCCTGCGGCGCAGGCCCCGCGTTCTCCGCCTCCCGAGTGGCGACGATGAGGATGGGGGTGGCGGGAGGCGAAGCCTGCCCCGATCGAAGAAGGACCGGACTGGGCTGGTCCCAGCAGGTCGCCCGCCCCAGGCGATCCTTGAGCAGACGCCTCCGCTCTGGTCCCCTTGAAGCTGATCCCTGCAGCCGGCTCTCGGGCTTCAAGTATGGTCAGAGGCTGCTCGAGTCCACCAGTGACAACGTGTAAGTGCCTGCTTCCTATCTTGAGTATTGTTCAGTTGACGAGATCTGATGTCCACGCTCTTCGGCCAGGTTGGCGCCCGCGGCGAAGAAGCTGAAGGGGGCTCCTGAGGCCCCATCCGTGGCGGTGTCTTTGCCCGAAAAGGAAGATGATCCGGCGCCCTGTGCCTCTCTCCTGGGCGTCCTCGCAAAACCAGCTGAGCCAGCTGGGCGAAGCTCAGCCCCTTGGTCGAGCGACCTACGAGGTGGCCTTGCTGGGCGCTGCCTCCACCGTTGCCGTGGCGCCGCTGGCTCCGCCTCAAGGCGATGCGGCTACGCTGCCGCCAACTCCTCCTACTCCGCCAACTGCTGTCTCTCCGACTCCTCCCGCGGTCCTGGATCGCGCTGCTGCTGAACTGGACTGGCTGCAGCAGGATCTTCTAGGCGCCGACCCTCGCTTGGTGGTCGGGCGCTTGGAGCTGGCCTCTGGCTGGATTCGCGCCGACGCTTCGATTCGGGTGGCGCTGGTCCAGGCTTCGACGGCTTGTGACGAGGAGAAGCAGGTTGTTCGCGAGGGAAGGTAGCCCGCGATGCTGCCCTGGGGGAGGCAGCCAGCATCCGAGGTCGCTGTGAGACGCTAGAGGGCAAGCTGAAGGGCCTGCAGAACCAGCTCGCCGAGGAGGCCCGCCTCCGCCAGGAGCAGGAGGAAGGCATGAAGGCTCATGGCGACCATCAAGGACCGGAGGCCAAGCTGAAGAAGCGCCACGACCGCCTAGGCACGCTGGAGCAGGAGCTGGAGGCGAGGAAGGTCAAGCTGGACGCCAAGGCGCGGGTTCTTGGCGAAGATCGCGTGGCCTTCATGGACATGGAGGTGAAGGCTCGCGCTTTGCTTGAGGAGCTTTATGATAGCGGCTGGAGAGCCTTGGCGCCGGCGCAGAGGACGGCCCCGCCAAGCTGCTTCCCTTCTGATTCGCGCTCTTGAAGATGTCTCGCTTGGTCTTGGCCCCACTACCGAGGCGAGGCGCGTGTCTGTCTTCTGCGGCATCACGCGGATCCTCACCCACATCTACCTTCGCGATCCCAGCGTCGACATGGATAGCTTCTTTGGAGCCGGCAGCGGCGAGCATGCAGCTGCCATTGCCGAGGCTGTGAAGGGTCGCGCGGAGGCTCTGTTGGGAAGTTCAGGCCTTCAACACCAAGCGAGGCGAGGCGCTGCCGCCCTGCTGCTTCACGAGGCGAGCCCACTCCGCTGCTCCACCGCCGACAAGTGACTCCGCTGTGGCTCTGTCTTGCTTTTAATTCCTGCAGGTATCATGCCTCGGGGGCGTTTAAACTGCGTTTGGTACTGCGATAATGATGTGGACTATAATATTTGCTTTTGAATTCCTTGAAATTTGTGCTTCCTACTTACTTATGTTCTCGCCGGCAGAGCCTGCCTTGCCTCTCTCAGCCGCCGTTAGCCCCGACCAGAAACCAGGACGGTACCAAGGAGTGAGGGGCTACGTGACAAGTTAGGCTCCTGAGTCGCGATGCTCAGGAGTCCCCCTTGGCGCACGAACAGCAAGTAGGGAGGTGAGGCGCGGGCGGATCCACCGTTCTACGTCTGTAGAGCCCGGTCCCACGCATACCTCAACCACCGTTAGCCTTTCGGGAACTAAGGGGTGAGGGGCTACGTGACCAGTTAGGCTCCTGAGTCGCGATGCTCAGGAGTCCCACTTGACGCTCAAACGACATGCGTACCTTGGCTCCGCTCGGGGAGTGGCGTCACGACGAACCAGGCCGAGGGCTGGCTGGGTGGCGTCGCGTCTGGCGTGACCCAGCGCAGCCCGTGCCCAGCCCTCGTGGCGCTCGAGGAGAGGCGTTGCGGCGAGGCCGGACATCGAGCTCTGGGCTCCACGAGGTTGATCGACCCGAGGCCACCCTCGCTTGTTTATCACCAGCTGAGCATAGCGCTTCCACATGCGCACGGGCATAGCTGCTCCTCGGCGGTGTCGTCGGCCCAAGGAGCATGGTGCTTCCATGGAACGTGGGAGGGCTCCCCTTCGGGAGGCCCGGGGGTATCTAACCCCACCCTAACACGTGGCTGGCACGGTAGGGCTGGGACGAGGTGTATCGGGCACCCGTGAGCCAGCGGGACTCACGAGGCCCTACCTCAAAGGCGGGTTGCGCCTGGCTCAGGGCCTTATCTTGAGTGTGTTCCTGCAAATTTGGCGGATGTCGGAGCTCTCGTCTTGGGTCCCAGCTCTCGGGCTGGTCTCTACCATCATTGGCAAGCCAGGTCGCGATGCCATGGACAAGACCAGAGGGTGAGGGCGGAGGCGGTAGGAGTCCTGAGTAGCGATGCTCAGGCACCCCTCCCCCCCCCTTTAACGTGCAAGCTATGTTAGATGACGCAACTCTACGTCCTCGGGTCCGGCTCTCGGGCTGGTCTCGGCCGTCGGTGGCAAGCCGGTCGTGATGCCCTGGACAAGACCAGAGGGTGAGGGCCGAGAGCCGGTAGGAGCCCCGAGTCGCGATGCTCGGGCACCCCTTTAAGCGCAAGCTGGGTCGACGCAAAGCAACTCTCGTCCTCGTGTCCGGCTCTCGGGCTGGTCTCTACCGTCATTTGGCAAGCCGGTCGCGGTCGCGATGCCATGGACAAGACCAGAGGGTGAGGGCCGAGAGCGGTAGAGGAGCCACGAGTCGCGATGCTCGGGCACCCCCTTTAACGCGCAAGCTGGATTGAATAATGAAACTCACGTCCTTGGGTCCCGCTCTCGGGCTGGTCTCACCGTCGTTGGCAAGCCAGGTCGCGATGCCATGGACAAGGCCAGAGGGTGAGGGCGGAGAGCCGGTAGGAGCCACGAGTCGCGATGCTCGTGCACCCCCTTTAACGCATAAGCTGAGTTGGATGGCGAAACTCTCGCCCTCGGGTCCGGCTCTCGGGCTGGTCTCTACCGTCACCGGCAAGCTGTGTCGCGATGCCATGGACAAGACCAGAGTGTGAGGGCGGAGTGCGGTAGGAGCCCTGAGTCGCGATGCTCGAGCACCCCCTTTAGCGTGCAAGATTTCGCCACCCAGAAAAGGCACCAAATAGCAAGCATGGTGGAGCGAGAGCATAATCCTAAGAAAAACGATGAAGGATACATGCAGCTGGGATCGCCCGAGCGGCTTGGGGATGATGCAGCCGAGGGCGCCCCAACAGGATAAGCTAAAGACATGAAATAAAAGGATACATGCATTTGGGGACGGACCCACGCGGCACGGGAATAATCTTGACCTGAAGGCGCTCCCGGTAGGAAATAAAACTTAAAGATGTCACTGGTGATGTTGGGGACGAAGGGTTGTTGATGTAGCCGACTCGGTGGGCTGCGGGAGCCGATCCTCTCGAGCGCCCAGGCCCGGGGGCCTCGGGAGGCTCCGGAGGCGCCGGCGGCTCCTCATGGGCCATCTCCATCTCCACCAGGGCTGCGGCGTGCCTGACCTCTTGAGCCTCCAGGATGGTCCTCATGAGACGATGGTGCGTAGCAGCCGCGTTTGGCAGGCCATAAGGCATGCGTACGTAGCTGTGGGCGGACCCTCATAGCCCCACCTGGCGAGGGCGAGGCGCTCTTGAGATGCGGCTCGGTTGAGCCCTGTTATGTCGATGCAGACGCGTAGCACACCATCCTCGCCTGGATGGGGGGCCACAGCAGTAGGCGGCGGCTGCCCCTCATGACCTTTGACTCATGTAACTCCTGAATGGCCTTGCTGATGAACTCTTGAGGGTCCTGTCCTCCTGGTCTTGCTCCTGCTTGCGGGAAACGTGCTTCAAAACACGCCTCTACGTGGTGCCCAAGCGCCTCCCTCGAGACCTTGGCGAGGTCGGCGGCCCTCCAGGGGAGAGCCCCCATGCCCTGCCTGAGGAGGGCGTCGGGCGCGCCTTCCTATGTGATGGAAGGAGGCTCCCCCCGGCCCGGTGCTGGCCCTGAGGGGCCTGTCTCTTGAAGAGTGGGGCCGGTCGATGTCTTCTTCTTCTTGGGTGCTGCCTCGGAAGGCATCCTGCATTTGTGGTGCAGGTCTTCCAAATGACGCGGCTCGAAAAGCTCGCTCGGGGAGCACACTGCATCTCTCTCTTCACGGGGCACCGTGATGACCCCGCCGCTTCGGCATCTTGAGGATGTTGTAGCCATGGTGGGTTCTGACCATGAACTTGGCCAACGCTGGGTACTGAGGATGGCGTTGTAGGGCTGGCGAATGTGGGCGACGTCGAAGTCGATGAGCTCGGTGTGGTAGTTGTCGCGGGCCCCGAAGGTGACAGGAAGGTGGACCTGCCCGATCGGGACCGTGGAGCCGTCGGTGACTCCGGAGAAGGGCTTGGTTGGCTGGAGCTGACTGTAAGGCACTTGAAGATTGTTGAATGTCTCCACGGACAGGATGTTGAGCCCTGCTCCACCGTCGATGAGGGTCTTGGTGACTAGCACATTCTTGATGATTGGGGAGCAAAGCATCGAAGAACTCCGGCTGTGGCTGCGCACTTGAGTTGATCCGCTGAGCTGAACGTGATGGCGCACGCCGACCACCTGAGAGGGCGCGTGGACTCGAGCTTGGGGAGGACTGCATTCACTTCACGAGCCAACTGCTTGAAGATGCGGTGAGAGGCTGGGGCTTGAGCTCCGCCCGGGATGCAAAGCGATCGCCGCGCTTCACTGAAGCCCCCAGCCCCTCGTCGATGACGGTCTTGATTCTCCTTGGTGGCGGCGGCAGCAGAGGAGGCCTGCGTTCCCTTGCAGGCGATCCTCACGAGGCTGATCCTCCAGGCCCCCTCGCGAGGTGGGTCTTGCAGTGGTCCTCGCGAGGTTGGTCGCGCCACCCTTGGCGCGGGCCGCGGTCTTCCCAGCGTCCTGCATTCCTTCCTCCTCCTCGGTCGTAGCCCCGGTCGCTGCGCTCGGGGCGTCTGCCGACCCTTCCTTCACGCATGGCCCGGAGCTCTTGACATTCATTGGTGTTGTGGGTGTGGAGGTCGTGGTACCGCAGACCGGCTGCCCTTGGAGGACTCGGGCTGATCTGCCTCGCTTGGTGTCCGGTTCGCCGCGAGCACGGCAGCCCCTTGTGCTTCACGTCCTTGGCCTTGGACTTCTTCTCTTCCGGATCCATGGCGCAGAAGCTCGAGGAGGAGGCGCCCTCCTCAGCCTGGCGCACTTGGTCACCAAGTTGAACAGCTCGTGAAGGTGCACAGATCTTCATGCATCGCCACTCCTCCTTCATCTTGACGTCGCGCACGCCGTCGGAGAAGGCAGAGATGATGGCCTCCTCCGTTACCCTGGGGATCTTGAGGCGCGCGTTGTTGAAGCGTTGGATGTAGTTTTGCAGGGTTTCCCCTGGCTGCTGCTTGATTCGACGCATGTCGCTCACGGCGGGTGGCCGGTCGCGAGTACCCTGGAAATTGGCGATGAAGCGGGTGCGCATCTCGGCCCAGGAAGAGATCGTGCCTAGGGCCAGATTCAGGAGCCAGGTGCGGGCTCCGTCCTTGAGCGCCATGGGAAACCAGTTCGCCATGACCTTTTCATCCCCATTGGCAGCCTCGATGCCCAGCTCGTAGAGCTGGAGGAACTCCGTAGGTTCAGCTGTGCCGTCGTAGCGTGGAGGCAGGTCTGGCTTGAACTTGGCGGGCCACGCGACGCTGCGCAGCTCGATGGTGAAGGCTCGGCAGCCCGCCTTGGCCGCGCGGGGCATCGGACGGCGGACAGCTTGGTCTTGCAGGCCTCCCTGCGCTGCGGCTGGGGGCAGCGCAGGGTCTTGACGTGCTGGAGCGGGGAGCGCTCGGGCAGCTTCTTGTGGGCGAGGAACTTCTTGGCAGCTCTGCTCTTGCCGCGCCGGGCGATGGCGGAGCAGGTTTCGCCGGGCCGCGCGCCTTGGGGCAGGGCGCCGTCTTGAGGAGGAGGCGCTGTGGCGCCGGAGCTTCATCGCGCAGCGCTGGGCGGTGCGCAGCGAGAGACGGACGGCGCGGGGTCACCTCCCGCAGCGCGGACGAGCTCGGCGACGCGGTCGAGCCATTCTTCGTAGACGTCGTCGACGGGGCGGTAGCGCAGGAGCTCGTTGGCCGCGATGAGTGCAGCTCGGTCCTCCATGGCCGCGCGGGGCGCGCGCGACGAAGAACCAGCGGGGGTGAGCGAAGGCGTGTTGCTGCGGCCGTCCCGCCTCATGGACGGGTGCTGGGACGACCCTTGCAGCTCGTTCCCCGCCGGGCCGGTGGCGGTGTTGACAGCAGGTGACGGGGAACGACAAGGACGCCCGCCGACGGGAGCCGTCTGGGCGACATGGGAGGCGAGGGCAGCTCGGCGCTCGGCGCGAGCCCGACGAGCGTCAGACATGGTTGCGGTGGTCGGGGAAGAACGAGGCGACGAAAGGCAGATTCCGTCGCACCCCTACCTGGCGCGCCAAATGTCGGATTTCGAGTTCCGGCAGACCCTTAAGGTTCGAACTCTGGGTGCGCGCGGATATCCAACCTTCCACCGTCTCGTACCTCGCTGAATCACAAGAACCTAAACTACTAGCAAGAACAACACAAGAGACGCAAGATTTATACTAGTTCGGGCCACCGTTGTGGTGTAATACCCTACTCTAGTTTGTGGTGTGGTGGATTGCCTCTGGGGCTGATGAAGAACAGTACAGGGAAGAACAGCCTCGTGAGGGTCTGTTCTTGGTGGGTGTGATGAACTGCTAAGTGGTGTCCCGTCGCTCTAGCTTGAGGATCGGGTCTCTATCTCTCTCTCTCTGGATTCCAAAATGCCTGCCTCTCGGAGAGTCGCCCCACTATGGTGGCTAGCTCTACTTATATAAACGAAGGCCCTGGGCCTCTTCCCAAATATTGAGCGGGAAGGGCGCCAAAAATTGGCCATTTTGAAGGGGAACAGCGGGTACACTTATCCTGACTAAAGTTGGTCCTCGCCTGCCAAAGGCTCTGGTGATGACGCCTGCTTGGGCTCCATGATGACTGCATTCGAGCCGTTGGGGCTGGTCTTGGTCTCGTTGCACCGAAACAGATGCCTTTGCTTGATGCTCTTGCCTGCGCTTGCTCCCTTTGCACCAAAGAGGAAGGGAGGCGCGCCATGGGCTGGCGCCTCGATGGCGCCCTTGGTCATCATGGCTTGCGTCACGGGCACCTCGCGAGGTACCCTGCCTTGAACTCTCTGCCTCCTCGTGAGCCAGCCTGACGAGGCTGCGCCTGAGGAAGCTCTTGGTCGTTCGCCCTGCGAGGCTTGGCTCCTCGCGAGGGTCTTGAGTTTGCGTTGATGAAGATGGGCTGTCCTGGGCCTCCTTTGAGCCACGCCGCAGGCCGCAGGTAGGCAAGTCGACCCCCGTTCCCAGAACGCCGACAATGCCATGTTGTATGTACTCATATCGGGCATACTGTGTGTATGTTTGAAATGCTTGGTATGAGTGGGATCCGACAATCTAGTTGTTTATCCTTGGCAGCCTCTCATATGGGGAAATTTAGTCTAGTGCTTCCTGAGCGATAGTAGTCCGCTACAGCCGGTTCACGGAGTCTCGCTAGCCCAAAGACTACCGCCGGACACTTGATCGGCCGGCATGTGTTTCACTTCGTTCCTATGTACGTCCTTCGGGAAATGTCACACGGTGATATTCGGAGTCCTGCCTAGCCTGCTACAGCCGGGGATACCGGTGTCCTGTTAGCCCAGTGCTACAGCCCGAATTCATTCGTTGATGACCGACATGCTCGATGTGATTCATGTATGCCTGTCCCCATGGGTTAGCGCCGCTTTGGGTTCACGACTAGCCATGTCGGCCCGGGTTCTCTGTCATGTGGATGCTAGCGACACTATCATATACATGAGCCAAAAGGCTCAAACGGTCCCGGGCCTTGGTAAGGCGACACCCGTGGGAATACCGTGCGTGAGGCCGCAAAGTGATATGAGGTGTTACCGGCTAGGTCAATGTGACTTGGAATCGGGGTCCTGACAGATCGGGGTAGTCTACCATCACTCTACTACGGAGTAATTTAGTGCATGGCTGGTGGACCCAGGTGCTGGCTGTCCCACACGTCCGCGAAAGTGAGTAATTTAGTGCATGGTTGGAGAAGGATCCGCTCGGTAGAGCGTGTCCACTGTTTTTTGAAGAAAAAATGATTACAGCAAGCGTTTCCACTCTTACGACGGAGGAGTGCGAAACACGGCAGCCACTTGAACATACACAGTGCTCCTACTAGTAGGCATGTGCAGTGGTTCATACGTCAGTACTACACAATCGTTTTGCTAGTGTAGTAAGATATGACGATAACAAATGATGTTGTGCGCATGTCAACTACTCCTGTATGTAACATAGTACTACCGCTTTTTCGACTGTCCGGTCGAGAATGAAAGGTGAGATCAATGTTAACAGAACTAGGTCCACAGCGCACGGAGAGTACGGTGCTACAGTACTCCATAAACATGAACCATATGAAGCACGAGTAGTGTTAGGCGGGGTGTATGAAGGGTGCATGGGATGGGAGCAAAAGTTCCCTTCTCAGCCCACTTTTGGGTGTTTGGCAGAGTGCATGAAGGGTGCATGAGTCCACACTAGTTGGTTGACAAAAATACACGAAGAGGAAACACCTATATTGAGATGAGAATGCAACCAAACACACCCACACGCTTTGTGCTACAAAGGATCGATCTACACCGTCGAAGTTTGATCCAACGGTCATGTTAAGGCCGAGACATGGACATGCCCATGCAGAGGGCGATAAACACCACCGAAGTCCCTCTGCTTCTCGAGGCGCACGACATTGGTGATGCAGGGTGCAACCGCCCGCAGAGCCCGCTCCCGGTTGATGGAAGCCAGCTCGTCAAAGACGGTGTCCAATGGCATGAATGGATTCCGGTGACGGAGCCCTGAAAGGATTCGCCCGGCAACAGGGATGGCAGCCCGCAACCCCTCCTTGTCTAGCTCAGCCCCCACCATCACGCGGAGACGGCTCAGCTCCTCGGAGATATAGGTGAAGAAGGAGACCAGGTCAGGAAGCCGCAGCTCGTTGAAGTCGACCAGGTGGTTGAACGGGTTTAGCCCGACAGTCGGCATCATCGCGCTGGCACGAGGTAGGCATCACGCAGCCGCAACACGTGCGTGGCAACTTGGTTCACCAAGTGGCTGAGGCGATCCTGGACCTCGTCACGATCGGCCAGCTCGCGCTCCAGCCGACTCCCCTGACGACCTATCGTATCTCCCGCTTTTTGCAGCAATGCTGCCGATGCCTCGAGCATCTTTGTGGTGGACATCTGCCGCTTTTGAAGCTCCGTGAACTCCCGCACATAACGGAGGAGCATGGCGCCCCTCTCCTCCTTGAGCTCACGGAGCTCCCCGTCATTGGCCCTGAGCTCCGCATCCTTGGCATGGAGCTCCTGTGTCAGGCGCCTCACCTCGGACTCCATGATCTGCTGCGCCGCCATGGCACCAGGTAGAAGCAATGGGGAGAGGAAGCGAAGGGGTGAAACGGCTGAAAGGCAATGTGATCTACGGGAAGGTGGAGGGAGCGGGGAATCTTTTGGTTTTCACCACGGTAAAGCACCAGTCGACGACTTCTCACATCAGGGAGCTGTTGGTTTTTACAGGCGGAGTCATCATGACTAATTGCTGCCGCGCTGCTCCTATCAATCAAAAAATTAAAAATCCTGCCGCGCCTGCTCCCGTCAATCAAAAAATTAAAAATCCTGCCGCACCCAAACACCAGAGCAATGCCGCGCAAAGGATATTTAAATTTACTCGCCGGCAAGTAGATAAAAAAGGTGAAAAAACAAAGGTGGCGGCGGCTCAGCTAATCGGTCGAACTAGCCCAACTAGCTAGCCACCGTGCTTCACCGATGTACTCGGCGGAAAGGTGGTCTTTCATGATTTGACGACTCATTTACTTGCTTCGCGCCACGACCGAGGAGCACCGTAAAACGCGCGTAGGGCGCCCCACATCAGGAAGAATATATGCGGCACCACCCGGGAGGACCCCAAACCGCGGTAGGGTGTGCCACGCCTCGCACGGAGGAAAAATGTGCGTAAAAATATATCAGACGACGTAGTACCTATGGTTCGACCTCGGGACCCAGCCAGTCGGTCGAAAACACCCCACTAGCCACATAGCTTCATCATGCAAACGTGGCACGAAGGATAGATGTGGTTAGCTCCGTCTTGACAAGCCACAACGTCTCTTGTTCTAGGCGATTCTTCTATTTTCCAAGCTTTTTTTTAGTTGTAATAACACCATGGCAAGCTAGCGCCGCTCTTTGTGTGTGCCCGTGCAAAGGTTAGATGATGGAGAGAAGAGAGATTGAGATCGCAGACCTGGGACCCACCAGTAAGTGAGACAACGGTCATACACGTATTGTGAGGCACTCCTCTACTCTACTCAACGCAAGCATCAGATAAAATCAAGTTATGGGACAAAGCCAACAATCGTTCGTTTTTTCAGGCTATCGACTTACGCTTTGTAGTCCAGGTTGCCAGTTTGAATCTCGTCTTTCATATTTGTTAGTTTTAGGTCCAAATTTGATTAATGACAAGTGGGACCCCCATGTGGCATTCCGATATTTCAGTGTAGGATGGTTTCTTTGAACAAACACTTTGCACGGTTAGACAAGTAACGGCACGAGTTACACGTATTTTGCAAGTTTACGAACAAAATGACAGCGCATAGAATATCACATCCACCCCGCAGCTTAGATACTATGGTGATACGAAGTTTTACACCGCTGGAAGTGAGATCCAATGGCTTGGGAATAGTCTTTGTAATTATGCGCAATTTCCAAACTCTCCAAAGGTTTTTTTGCAAATAAAACATTCAGGCCTCGTGTGTGCTGCTGCATCTTCGATCCAACGGCTCCCCGGTGCTCATATTAGGTGCTCCCGTAGCTTAATAACCCGCCACGGTGATATGAGCATCTAGGTCGATGATCATGATCGATGGCACATGCATAGTACTTGTACTTTCTGCGCATTTCCCAAACTCTATCACCAGATATTGCAAAAACATTCAAACCTCCTACTGTGGGCGTTAGATCTCGGTGAACTCAGATCACCATAAAATCTACGGCAAGGGAGCACCTCATACTCTCCCGCATGAGAAAACATAAGGTGCTATCGCAGCTTGGATGCTATGGTGATATGAGCTTGGAGGTCGTTTGATCTGAGATCCAATGGCATCTGAGCAGTCTTTGTGCTTGTAAGTAGTGGCCGAACTATTTTGGGGCTTTTCTACAAAAAACCATTCAAACCACCGAGGAGGTGTTGGGTCACAAATCCAACGCCTCAGAAGAGCTTGTATCACCAAAGCATCTAAGGTGTGGTAGCACATGATATTCTTACATACAGGAGAACATGATGTCCTCCTTCATCTTAGATGCTATGGTGATATGAGCTTCGCGGTCGTTGGATATGGGATCAAAGGGCATCTAAGTAGTTTTTGTACAAATTGTGTGCAATTCTCAAACTCATCAAGGTTTCCTGCAAAAATATTAAGACACATCATGTGAGCTGCTATATCTCAGATCTACAAGCTCCAAGCAACTCAGACGGCATATAGCATCTAAGGTATGGGGCACATGATATTCTCCCGGGGAGGAGGGGTGGGGGTGCACAACCAATCGATGGCTAGGAGGGTGGGGACAAATATAATCTAAACAACCCTAAACAGAGCTCCACAATTTTATCTAAGGTCGAGGGATTGAACCCCGACAATCATAGCTCCGCCTAAACACAACATTTGCATGTACTGTAGTACTAGACTTAATATTCATGTTTCAGTTTCATGTTCATTTTAAATATTGAACTGAGGACCATGGATGTCTTACATTTTACTCCCTTCGTTCCTAAATATTAGTCTTTTTAGAGGCTTCAAATGGACTGGCACATACGGATGTATATAGACATATTTTAGAGTCTAGATTCACTCATTTTTCTCCGTATGTAGTCACTTGTTGAACTCTCTAAAAGACTAATATTTAGGAATAGAAGGAGTATTTTTGAATTCGTGTCATACATGCATGGTTTGGAAAAATGGATGCACTATACTTATTGGATTGTTGTTGTGTTCGTGCATGTGTGTCTCTCTGTGTGTGTGTCTGTGGTCGTATGCTTGATACATACAAAGTTTTCTCACCTCCATATTGTTCATCTTTTAAATTTGAATTTTCATTGGAAAACTTACTAGGGATACCATGAAATGTGAAATCCACGTTGAGATCACTATATCACAAACTCACTCTAATTCAACAACTCGTCATAAATCAATTACCACGTTGAGATTAGTATTTACAAGGAAAATACGGGTATTGTAAAACACATAGATTCGCTCGCAATTTAAAAGGTTCCTTCCAGATTCGGAATGGTAGGACCCAACGGCGCATCAGCCGACCTTGGCTCGTGTTGATCCTAAAAAACCAGGCCCGTGTCTTCGGTGGCGTGCGTGGTACGCACATTAGGCAACCCCAACCAGTCGAGCCTCATCGTTTCAAGTCGAAATATCTGGCAGCCAGAATTCCAGCCCTAGGAAATTCCCCTCATCTCCCCGGTCCATAATGACTAACGATGAACACAGAGTTGAGCCCGTTTGTTCGTGCCTAGTACTTGAGTTAATATATCATGCAATGCAATGCACGGAGGGATTATCCTTTTACTCTGATATATAACTTGTCCAAGTCTAACTAAGCAAAATGTTTGACCAAATCCTTTCTTAAGAAATACAACAGGACAGATGTACGGCTTGAAAATTAATTGCATGATGCAGGTTATGATATTGTTTCGAATCCTGGATCTTAAATTTCAGAAAATCCAAAAGTGAGCATAAATTCTTGAAACTAAGCATGGTCACGTGATAGGGCACAAATATAACTTCATAAGTTTTTTCTTCAATTTGAGACAAGCTGCTTATGACAAGTTGCACAAGTGCTTAGGTATTTTGGTACAAAGACCTGTCACGTTAACGCGAACACATTCACTATTGAAACCGTGGGCGTTTACGTGCCGCCACGAGTCCCCGCTTCTCATCAGCAGGTGTCGTCCGAGCAAGTGTGTGAGTCGACGGGAGGCGCGAAAGCAGATCATTGCAGAGCTCACCGAGGCGAGCCTTTGACCAGGCTCGCCGCCCACCGTCCGTCCCTACTACTCCCACTTTTAATGTCACCGCGCCGCAGTTTAAAATCAACCCCGCACTACCCGTATCGCTACAATCCTCTCTCTTCCTCTCCGATTCTCCCGCTGTCTACCTCCAACTAGCCTAACCTAAGCGACGCCATGCCACATCACGATGGTCTGCCCTTAGTGTTCCGGGGCTTCGAGGAAGACACCCAGCCGGAGTCTCAAGAACATAAGGCGCTGGGGACGAGCTTGAACGGCCTTGCGGGAAGACGCCGCTTGCCCCTGCTCCTGCTCCGCCCCGCCGCCCGATCGCGCCAGCGCCCATCCCCGTGGCATTGATGGGCTGGGAGCCGCACATTGTCGCCGAGGTTGATCCCACGGGGTTCCACGAGGTCCCCGCCGACTTTCACGTGCCCGTGCACCTGCCAGCGCATGCGCCTGCGCGTGCACTGACGCACACGCCCGTGCCGGTGCCCGTGCACCTGCCAGCGCATGCGCCTGCGCGTGCATTGACGTGTGCGTCTGTGCTGGTGCCCGTGCACACGAATGTCTCCGCCAGCGCCGCTGATAGCGCTGTCCTCGCGGTGCTGGTGCCCCCTCGGCGGCATGGATAGCCGCCGTCGACTGCTTCCTTGCACCAACGCCAGTCGCCTCCTCCCGCCAGTTGACTCGCTTCGAAATCCAAAACATTTTGGCCTTCCTTCAAGCTAGGCCAATGTCCAGGAGTACGCCAACAACGGCGCGAGACGCCTCCGTCGCCGTCGGTCAGTGGCCCGACGACACATAGAGCACGGCAGAGGAGCTGCTTCCCACAGCGAGCCGCCGCCGCCGCCGCGTAATCTAAATTTGCCATGAAAAATGTTCAGATTGCCATGCTTAAAATCTGAATGTTTATCATTTCTGTTTATTTTATATCGATCATCGATAATTTAAAGTCGAGTCGACTGAACGAAATGTATGGTTTGATCGATTGAATGTTCTGCTAGAGCCGATCAAATTAAATATAAAACGTCATCAAGCCAAATGTATTCCTTGTCATCCAACTAACTAGACTGCTTCAATGTCGAAAGCGCCAACACGCTTAGCGTGCAGTTAATTTCATGCCAAAATAGTGCTAATCACATGACAACACGCTAATAATATCCTAGTAGTTAATATCCGCATGCACTTAATATACTTCCAATTAACGGCATTGTACGTACACACCGACTAGTGCTGCTAGTATGTGAAACTGGTGCCGTGACTTGTGAACGCTGGCCCAGATATGGTCAACGGCAACATCGCCCGTGAGTTCTTCCTGTTTGCCCGCAAGGCCTAAACGCAGAAGGGAGGAGAGAGAGAGAGCACACATGGAACCCACCATTAAGTGAAGGCTAATAGTACTAAAAATAATATTACATGTTATCCATTAATTAGGCTGTGGTAATATAAAAACATTATGTGAACAAAGGGGATACAACAAACATTGCTATTCTACGATGTTGCCTATTGACGTGCGGCTTGAAGGCCGGTCGCATGTTCGATCCTCGCCCTTTATTTTTTAATTTGTATATGGGTCCAAATTTGTTTCATGACATGTGGGCCCCTCAAATGTGTAGTTTGTAGCACTTTAAACTGTGGGTCAAATTTGTTCCATTCCAAGTGGTCTATCGGTGTGTAGTTTTGTAGCTTATTTATAATAATTAAAGAGAACAACATAGTTTTTCAATAATACCATGGTGCAACGCTTAAGGCAGAAAGGGCGTGCAGAGAGCGATGACCGAGCTAGAGGGAAATCAACTAGGGAGTTATGGGTTGCAACGGTGTTTGGAGTAGTCGTGGGCCGAATGCTACGAAAATATAATCTAAACCAACCGGAATAAATGCATACACAAATTAATCCAAGGTTGGAGTGCCCCTCGCAATGTAAATAGCTCCAGCTTTGCGAGGGATGGAGAGGTAGTAGCTTCAACGCATGGAAGATACGGTGTGAGAAAGCCAGGTCAATCGAGAGACTTATAGATAGAAATACAAAGTGAGTGTGGTCCGACATTCATTGAACAAATATGTATGCTCTAGAGAGATATTGTCCGATTGAGCTTTTTGGCAAGGGTGAGGGATGTAATATAGAGCTTGAGAGATTATCCAGTCACAGACATGTAGATATACACTACAAAAAAATACACTTCCGTGATGATACGTGTTTGTCACAGTAGGTCGCGTTTTTTGTCATGCATGTACATCCATGACAAATTTATGACAGAATCAAGATAGTCATACCGTGATGTCGAGAAGTGTTCCATGACATTACCAAAATTATCATCATGGAAGTGTCCACTTCCATGACGATAAATCCCGCCACGTAAGTGCTTTCAGAAGGGTGACCGACACGCGGCATCCATCGTAACGAACGCCGTTAAGCTATCGGGTCGGATTTTGGATCCGATAACCCGTTAACAGCCACGACCAATGCCGATTTCCACGTGTAAAATTCTCATTGGCTGAAGGATCCACACGTCAGCTCCGCGTTGGCACAGGTGTCACTCATCCAACGGTCGATATGGGCCTATGATATGTTGACACATGGACCGGCCCAACAGAGGCCCACAAAGTTTAAATGGGTCGGCCCAACTGAAGGCCCATAAGATTTAGCGGACCATAATGGGACAGCCCAGCTAAAGGCCCAAAAATTTCGCGGACCACAATGGGCCGGCCTAGCTAAAGGCCCACAAGATTTTGCAGACCATAATGGGCCGGCCCAGCTAAAGGCCCACAAGATTTTGCGGACCATAATGGGCCGGCCCAGCTAAAGGCCCACAAGATTCTGCAGACCATAATGGGCCGGCCTAGCTAAAGGCCCAACATTCTCTGTCAAATCGGCCCGTCAGCGGCCTGTCCTAAACTTTCCATGGTCACTTCTGGCCCGTTAACAGCCCGCTAATTAATTGGGCCGAATCACGGCCCGGTGCATTTCTGGACTGTTAAAGGTCCGGTTTCATTTGGTCCCATTTACAGGCCATGAAAACTTTCGGCCCATATACGACCATGAAGGATTTGGGTCATATTCGGCCATGTCTGACATTCGGCCTGTTAGAGGCCCAATATTGATTTGGGCCACTTTCTTCCTGTTGTCATTCGGACGTAAACCATGGGCCATATGTGGCCCAACGTCATATCGGGCCCATTAACAGCCCATATAAAAATGACGATAATCTAGCCCGACCGAAGTTCCGGCCTGTTAAAGGCACGTGTATTAGGTCGGCGCATTTACGGCCCGCCCGAATTTCAGCCTGTCAAAGATCCGCGTCGTAAATGGGCCACCATTTCGGCATGCTAAGTCCAGTGGGTTATTTGGCACAATCAGGGCCCAATCTCACTTTCGGTCTATTAAAGGCCCATGTTTTTTATGGGCTCGAGATATTTACACCTGTGAACGACCTATTTTTACTGAGGGACCAAATTATGTTTAGGCCTGTTAAAGGCCCACTATGGGCACAACCCTACCAGAAAAATATGAAAGCTTATGCTGATTTTGGCCCAGATATTTTTAGTGGGCTACATGTCAATTTCGGCCCGTAATCGTTTTTAACCCAATTGGAATGGGCCCGACGAATGTTGGCATGTTGGGCTCCTACGAAGCTTTCGGCCGAATACATTACAAAGATAAACCTACACTATACAAAAATAGCGTCGTAATTACTGTAGCCTGGGGCAACATCATAAATGTTGTATTACAACAAAATAAATTCCAACCATACAACAAAAGGCCTGTTGGCATAGAGTTTATAGTCCTTCCATATAAAAGCACCATCAGATGTATAGAAGCACAGATCATTTGACCTGAGTGCTAATGTTTCAGGCTGTAGAATCTGATGGAGCAGCACGATCTCCACCTTTTTCCGCCATTGCTCTTGAACAACGGTTTAATGTCCGATAGTCGGTTTCAAAACCATTCATATCTTGACGACATTTCTCAACCACTATTCTTGTTTCCAAACAACGCCCATTAGGGATTGGACTTGTGTCCGAGCATGATATATCACTCTGTCTAGCAGGAAGATTTTGTTCAAGAGGCGATTTGGACGAGGTTACCTTGACAACCAACCCGAATTACGCAAGAAGGTGCTTTTTGACCGTTAGTGGAGAGATACCGACGATCGCAGCAAGAGGTGACATTGTGGCTGTAGTAGCCTCGTCACCTTCGTGTGGTTGTGGCTGTTCAATCATTGTTCCATAGCTTCCTGAAAGTTTGAACTTGTAGATTAGTGTACCGGATAAGTTACTAATGAGATAAAAACAAACAAAGTAGGTTAAATGTTTATACGTAAATTATTTTGGTGAACTACTGTAATACATTAGCATGTATTGTAGTGCCAACTACATAATAAAATCACTTTCGGAACATATGTCCATGTAGCATGCCCATGTATTGTCTATTTCCTCACATTCGCTGACATCTAAGGATAAAAGACAGGATTTAAAGTAGGATGAACATAGTATGACATCATTCATATCTTGGGCAAACAAATATAAAACAAATAGCCTATTTTATCATTATGTGCGCACGTGAACATAACAACTAGATTACAGATCAAGACCAAAAAAATGTCCTTCATCTCTTTTAAACCATGTAAGGTGAAATGATACGTTAAGACAACTGTGTATAAAAGTGAATAGAGTAACTGACATTGGCTGCAAACCAAGTAGTTAAATGAACACATCACAGTACCAATCAGTTCAAGGCAGGAGGAGTAAGGACTTACAACAGCGGCTTGAACTGGTGTGCTCATGCCCTTCATCTTGCTCCGTGTGGCAATCCATGAAGACTTGCACTGCATTCAATTCAGGTTCTTTTTGGTCCGCACGGGCTTTCCTCTGTATTTGGAACAAGTCAATATAGATACGATAATAGGGCACAAAAAAAGAAGGAAGAAAGAAGGAAGTAGCAGCTATTTACAAAAGCCTCGTAGTGTGCAATATTGCTACGAGATCCTGTTGTCTGTTGGAATTTCACTTTAGAACGGTTGGTTTTGTTCTTCAAACAGTTAGCCTAGAAGAAGATACACTTGTAAGGCACATACATAAATACAAGTTCAATATGTGGTATTATCAAATACATATAGCCTACCTGATACTTTGGATCAGACCAGTGTTTAACGAGGGCTGTCCAGTCTTCATATGTAATATATTCCACTGGAGATGTTTGGGCGATTTCTTTGTTAGCCTTGCCTTCAAAGTGAGATTTTCTAAGGTGGTATCAATACTGTCGCAGAGCAGAATGAAAAACATGAGTGCATGCTTGCATCATCTTTTGGATCCAACTTGAACCTCATCTGTTGAAAAAAGAATGTGAGTCTTATTAGGAGGAAGCTAGAAAGTATGGGACAGAGCAAGACAATATTACTAATTGCGATGAATAACATTACTTACGGATAAATGGTCAAGGAGGTGTTAAACTGGTATTGTCTTTCTCATTCTGTGATGGATCCACGTTGGGAGGATACGCATGACACCTAACGGCAACGGCTGCCTCTCGATACTAACTTGGCTGACTCGTAGCATCACGTGGCCTTTTAAACCTGCCTCAAAATGGATCTCCATTCTTCCTCCTTTAGATTTTGTTAATTTGTCAAGCATTATCCCTGATGTCTGTTTCGCCATGCCGTGGTGCTAGTTCAACAACGAATATGGAAAGTGTTAGTGTACATCAAACCTGTGAGTACATATAAAGGAGCATGCAAGCGCAACTTGACTCGGTCAGTACCGCCTTGGTGTTGATGCTCATGAGGTTCATCTGATCTTGCCAAGTCCTGTTGTGTCAACAAATTGCTTCGGAAGTAGTGTTAGGTGTGAAGGCAGCTTGGGAACCGGACAGCCCGAGCAAACGAACGAGTAACTGGTTGAGATCTTTTGGTACAGTTGAAGCGGATGCTGCAACTGGTGGAGCGGGTGATCTTGTGTTTGTAGATTTAGCGGTGGACTTGGACCTTCTCTCGCACTATAAGTACCAGCAGAATCTCGACGGCATAACCTTTTCCGTTTGACCCGACGAGTAACAACACTCCCTACTATATTATTTTCCTTGCTCTTTTTGACTTTGCCATGTCAAGTTGTACCCACAACACAAAAGAATAAAATCACTCTTCGTAACTCATTGATGCATGATCTGAGATAAGCTATACTTTGATGTAAGACAACCGTATGAGGATGGAATATGTAAGAAAAACAGGACATCATGACATATTCACAGCTACGATGTGCAAACTAAGGTAGGATTTTCAAGAAAATAGAAGTAATGCAAGATAGACACCATATGAAAGATGCAACCAATATTACTCGCCAAGTTAAAAGTGTCTTGTCATAAGTGGAAATTGAAAAATTAGAAGCAAGACAACGAGAAATCAATGCAAGATGCAACCACTATCAAACTGCCATGTTAAAAGCGTCCAATCATGAATGACTGATGCGGGATACACAACAACAGTACTTTGATGTAAGAACATGGTATGATAGATAGATGCAGTGTATTCTAGAAACAGAAAGCCATGTCATATGCACATGTATAACGTATAAACTCAGCAGGTGCAATTTAATCAAAATAGAAGAAATACAGGCTAGACAACATATGCAACATGAAACCAATTATCACATGTCAACTTAGAGCAAGCACTGCGATGGTGGAGTACGGAGATGAACTCATCATGTAGACTTGGGACTTCAACTTCATTAGCGAGAGCAGGGCAAATCTAGAGAGTCTCTGCTTATGCTGGTGCGGAGGACCACCAACATCCCCTAACTTACTCTTTTTCCTTCCTATTTTCGATATTGCCTTATGAAGTCAAAACCACAAGAAGATGAATAAAATTAGCTCTGCATAACTGGTTGATGCATGATCTGCATTTAACACTACTTTGATGTAAGGCAAGCGCAGGATAGGAGGATGGAAAATATACAAAAAAAGACAGGTTTCATATTCACATGTACGATAGGAGGATGGAATATGTATGAAAAAACAGTAAGCGGAAGGCATTTCAACAAAATTTGAATAAATGAAAGCTAGGCACCATATGAACATGCAACCAATATCACTCTATCAGGTAAAAAGTGTCTCGTCGTAAGTGCCATTTCAAGAAATTAGAAGCAGTACAAGCTAGAAGACAATGCAAGATGCAACCTACATCACAGTCCCAAGTTAAATGTGTCTTATGGGTAATTGATCGTTGCAGGTATAAGTTGTAAGCTACGCAGATGAATTTCAACATAATCAGAAGCAATACAAACTAGACATCATACGGAAAATGCGACCACGTATAACAGTTCCAAGTAAGAGCAAGCACCTGTGATGGTGGAGTAGGGAGATGTGCTCATCATGTACACGTATGTTCTAGAAACAGGAACACGTGTCATATTCACAGGCATTATGTGTAAAGTAAGCAGATGCAATTCAAGTTAGAAGCAATAGAAGCTAGACATCATACGGAACATGCAACCACATATAATAGTGTCAAGTTAGAGCAAGCACCTGTGATGGTGGAGTAGGGGAGATGTGCTCATCATCTACACAGCTATGTTGACTGTCCAGGCTTGTGTTTTCTTGCGAATCTTGTTGGGAGGATGGCGGAGTAGAATCTGTAGAGACCCCATGTTTGAGTTGCTCCGAAGGGCCACCATCATCCACTGCAGGACTAATTTCCTTCAGCTGTAATGATTTTGCATTGTGAAGTCAAACTGATAAGAAAAAGGAATAAAATTCGCTCTTCGTAACTCATTCATGCATGATACCGTTAACACTACTCGGATGAAAGGCAAACACATGATGCGAGGATGGAATATGTATGAAAAACAGGATGGTGCGACATATTCACACCTATGATGTGGCAACTAAGGTAAGGCATTTCAACAAATTAGAAGCACTTCGCAAGCTAGACACCATATGAAAGATGCAACCAATATCACTCGCTAAGTTCAAAAGCTGTATGCGTTTCAACAAATTAGAAGCAAGACATGCTAGAAATCATATGCAAGACACAACCAATATCACGGTGGCGACTTAAAGGTGCCTTATCATAAGTGACTGATGCGGGATATGCAAGAATAGTAGTCTGATGTAGAAACAGGAACACATGTCATATTCACAGGCATTATGTGTAAAGTAAGCAGATGCAATTCAACAAAGTTAGAAGCAATACAAGCTAGACATCATACGCAACATGAAACCACATATAATAGTGCCAAATTAGAGCAAGCACCTGTGATGGTGGAGTAGGGGAGATGTGCTCATCATCTACACAGCTACATTGACTGTCTAGCCTTGCGTTGTCTTGCGAATCTTGTTGGGAGGATGGCGGAGTAGAATCTGTAGAGAACCTCCGTTTCAGTTGCTCGGAAGGACCACCATCATCCAATGCCTTGCCAATTTCCTTCAGCTTTATTGATTTTGCATTGTGAGGTCATACCGACAAGAAAAAGGAATATCATTCGCTCTTCAGAACTCATTCATGCATGGTACTGACGAACACTACTCTGATGAAAGGCAAAGTCATGATACGAGGATGGAATATGTACGAAAAAATGGACAGCTTGACATATTCACACCTATGATGTGGTAACTAAGTAGAAGGCACTTCAACAAATTAGAAACACTGCAAGACACCATATGGAAGGTGCAATCAATATCACTCTGCCAAGTTAAAACAGTCTCGTCATAGGTGGCGTTCATCAAACTAGAAGCAATACATGCTAGAAATCATATTCAAGATGCAAATCAATATCACACTGCCAACTTAAAGGTGTCCCATCATAAGTGACTGATGCAGGATACACAAGAAGAGTAGTTTCATGTAAGAACATGGTGTGATAGATGATATAGTATGTACCAAAAACAGAAAGCATGTCATATTCACATGTATCATGTGTAAGCTAAGCAGATGCGATTTACACTAATTAGGAGCAATACGAGCTAGACACCATATGCAACATGCAACCAGATATCACACTACCAAGTTAGAGCAAGCACCTTGGATGGTGGAGTAGGGAGCGGAGACTTGGACCTTGTAATGCACTATCAAGACAAGGAGAATCGGTACAAATGCTCCGCTTACGTTGTTGCAGAGGACCACCATCATCGCCTTCCTTACTTTTTCCTTCCTCTTTCTTGATTTTGCCTTGTCAAGTCAAACCCACAAGAAAAAGGAATAATATTTGCTCTTCGTAACTCATTGATGCATGATACCTTGTGAACACTACTTTCATGTAAGGCAGCCGCATGATAGGAGGATGGAATATGTATGAAAAACAAGACGACATGACATATTGACATGTATGATGTATAAAATGTAAACTAAGCACAAGGTGCTTGAACTTGTTAGAATCGATGCAAGCTAGAAACCATATGAAACATGAAACCAATATCACTCTGCCAAATTAAAAGGGTGCCCTAACAAATGTATTTGACCAAATTAGAAGCAATACATGGCAACAGGATAGAAATAATATGCAATATGCAACGAATAAAGGTGACTCATCGTAAGTGATTGACGCAGGATACAGAAGAGAGGTAGTTTCATGTAAGAACAGGTTAACACATAGATGTAGAGTGTACCAAAAATAGGAAGGCATGTCATATTCACAGGTATAGTATGTAAACTAAGCAGATGCAATTTTCCCTAATTAGAAGCATTACAAGCTAGACATCAGATGCAACATGCAACCACATATCACACTACGGTTAGAGCAAGCACTGTGATGGTGGTGTAGGGGAAGTGCGGTCTTCAGGTATAGAGCTACGTTCAATGTCTTCATTTAGGCTTGCCGTTTCTTGAGAATCATGTGGAGAGGATGAAATGGCATTCTTTATAAGAGTATTGCGTCTCATATTAACCCACGCGCGTGATTGTCTCATCATAAGCGATAGACGCAGGATACACAAGAACAGTAGTTTGGTGTAATATGTAGTATGTACCAAAAACAGGAAGGCGTGTCATATTCACATGTATAATGTGTAAGCTAAGGAGATGCAATTTAACAAACTAGGAGCATTGATGAGGGATACACAAGAAAAGTAGTTTGATGTAAGAACATGGTTAATAGAAAGACGTAGTATGTACCAAAAATAGGAAGGCATGTCATATTCACAGGTATAATGTGTTAACTAAGCAGATGCAATTTACACTAATTAGAAGCATTACAAGGTAGACACCATATGCAACATGCAACCACATATCACACTGCCAAGTAAGAGCAAGCACCTGCGATGGTGGTGTGGGGGAATTGCGGCGATCAACTAGAGAGCTACGTTGACTATCTTCATTTAGCCTTGCTGTTTCTTGAGAATCATGTGGGGAGGATGACACTGCACTCTTTAAACGAGTAGGGCGCCTCACAAGAACTCCACCCGGTGACTGTCTCATCATAAGTGATTGAGGAGGGATACAAAAGAGCATTAGTTTGATGTACTAACATGGTTAATAGACATATGTAGTATGTATCAAAAACAGGAAGGCATGTCATTATCAAAGGTATAATGTGTAAAGTAAGCAGATGGAATTTAACCAAATTGGAAGCAATACAAAGCTAGACACCATATGCAATATGCAACAACATTTGAAAACGCGAAGTTAAAGGAAGCACCTGGGATGGTTGTGTGTGGCAATTGAAATCATCAACTACAGAGCTACGCCATCGTCTCCAAGCGACATCGCACCCATTAGAGTGTTGAAACGCTTAGTGCTTGTCTTCAAATTACACTCGAGCGACTTCTGTCTTTTCTTTTCTGCATTCATCAACACTGCGTCAGAGTCTGAAATACCCATGCATAAAAAACAATAGTGTGAGTATGGGTGAAGTGTGTGCACAATTAGTATAGTGTAAAGGTAGAAGATAGCAGGTCGGTGAGAAATAAATGACGGGAGACATATGATAGCTCTACAACATGCATGGCACACTAAATTACTACAGGATTCTATGAAAATAATAGTCGACTGAAAGCAAATAGGTCAGTCCATTTTTTCTGCATCGTCTGATGTACAAAGAACGGGCAGATCGCCTTCATATACCTCCAGCCAGTCAGTGTTGACGATCTTCCTCGAAACACCAGCGACCATTGCCCCAGTATTCCTCCCCTACTTGTGCTCTCCCCTCGACCTCACCGCACCTCCGTGCTTGGCACCCCCCCGGCCATCCATTCAAGCCCTGCCGACCTCCAGATCAGGCGCAAGCAGCTCCTACGCCCCACACCCCTATGATAGACACCGATGCGCTGCTTCCCCGGGGAACAGGCGGACTAGGTGCTCCGCGCGCCTAAGCGGGTGCTGCTTTTTTTTAATTGCGGTTCGACTGACCCTGAATTGAAATCCAAGCGAGCTACTGACCTCTAGAAAAGGTGAAATAGTAAAAGGGAAGGAAACCTTGTGCATTTAGTATCACGAAGAAGATGCAGTAAGAAGCGCTCAACTAGTTTCTTTCGTGGGATGAATACGGTGTGAGCGGAGACGTAAGATTTGCACGAATAAGGGAAGAGGAGTACCTCTTTCTGCTGGCAGTAATGTGTCCTCCTTTTGTTTTTCCAACGATCTTCTCGTTGTTCGCTGGAAACCAGAAGTTGTGGAGGACGGTGCAGCCTTGGACGAACCTATGGCCAAGTTGTTGAACGTGGTGCGGTGGCCGTCTGTCGGCGGCGGGGAAGCAGATCCGAGGCGGCGAACGACGGCGTGAAGGGAACAGCTCGGTGCGGTGGGACGGTTAGATAAAGTGGAGCCGCAGCAGTGAGGTGCAGGACGGCGTGGTCGGAGTGGTTCTGCACGGCGCATGTCGGCGTCGGCGTCGTGGAGGCAGCTCGCCTCGGCTTCACTGCTAAGTCCTTGAGGGCGCTGCGGTTGCGGTTGCGTCCGGACGACGACGCCGGGTACCGCTCGGCGTGATGGAGGAGGCGATGGTGGATTGGCGCTATGGGGTGGAGGACGGACCGACGGAGGAGGCTGGGGTTTCGCGGCTGGTGGAGAGGGCGTTTTCGCGCCCATGGAGTATGAATGGGGAAACGGAGGGAGGCGGGGAACTAAGGGGGAACAATGTTCGGTTTGAAACACGCTTGTTTGAAATTTGGGGAAAGTTACAAACTTTGCCCCCATCTAAAATTTCGGACATATTGCGGGTTGGGGGTAGGACAGTCATGTCAGGTGTCCCAAATGTGGGCAGGATAGATTTCGTCTAAGCGCATGGGTGTTTAGGCGCCCACGGCGTATGAATGCTTCTTGGAGGCGGTTGAGACTGGTGTCTTGGTGAAGTTACAAACCTACCCCGGTTTAGACCTTTGGACATCGGGCCGATAGGCTACACGGGCCAGAGTCAGGACAGTAATTTCTTACCACCAAAACATTAGTCTCGCGCGGTTTCGTGTGACCAGAGGCCTATTTGGCGCATCGTTCAATATTTGGGAGCAGAAGCATTAACGTTTTCGGTTCTATTGAATTGAACTTTCAGGATTTGTCAAACTTCACAAATCTTTACTCTTGAAAATCCTAAAGCTACGATTATTTTGGAATGGAGGGGGTACATTTGAATATACATTGTACACAGTATATATTAAAAATATGCAACTTACCTCAGTTCATGCATGGTTCCGTATATAATCTCCTTGGTTGCAAAAAAAAGTTAGATATGCGTATGAATATATATAGCATGTTCAAACTCTCAACAAAGATTGATGCGCCCTTTTACATCTCATTTACAAATGCCATTATCTCGGGTTCAAATAGATGAATGCACTTCCTATGAATTCAAATCTTTGAAACCCCCTTTATGTTCAATTCGACATGTATTCTATTTCGTAGCTAGAAATTTGGAATGTATCCATGCAAGTGACAAATATATAAAGTGCTTCACACTAAAAACATGGAGTGCACTTATTAATGTTTATATATGAATTGCAAAAGCATCCATTGGCTATATTTCAAACCGCTCTCACTCTATGGATCGATAATATGAAATAAACACATGCACATGCTAGAATTCAATAGAGTATGGGTGTCTGATAGACTGATTTTCGTCCATACGCAATTTGCAAAATTCATGATCTCATCCAAAAATGATAATGCCATTTATATTTTAATTTAATATCTAGAACCGCCTTTTACACGTAGATGCACTATGCCTCGCCCCGTTCTCACAGACGTGTTATATATCTCTCTATCTAACGCATAAGTGCACACACTTTATATGCATCGGCATTTCTCTTCCACACATGCTCACAATCTCTCTCAGGGTGCCGGGGTGTCTCACGCACATGCTCTCTCTGTTTCTCTCTCTCTCTCTCTCTCTTTTTGACTACTATGTACCACTCTTTTCACTAATCTCAGTTGGAAAACACTATTTCTCTCACATGCATATATACACATGCACGGTCTCTACTAGCCCTCTATACGCACATATATGTGCCTACGTGTCTCCCACATGCACATTATCTTTAGGCCTCTCTCGCACACATTTCCCCCCGACACACCTCTCTCTTAGTAGTTGGTACATATGATTTCATCATATCGTCATTCGGTAGGATATCCCTGGTTGTTAGGCTGGATGGTAATACAAGGCAAAGTTTTACCCTAGTTCGGATCGGACCCTTGCAGTTGAAGAAAGAGCCTACTCCGGTGCATCGTATATTAGTGATAGGGTGTGTACAAAGTACACGTGAATACCGTGCATTGTGCGTGTGTGTATACTATCGACTAACTAGCCCCAAGCTTGTATAACATACTAAGGGCCTAGGGTTACAAATCATATATAGTCGGCTTTTCACGGTGGGGATAGAGTCCTCCGCGACTCTGGTAGCTTCGTGTTGTACGCGGAGTCCTCCACATGCGTCTTCGTATAACACGTCTCGGTCCAACCTATATGTGGCGCAGGATGGAACGGACCCATGAGTCTTGATGTTGACCCACCACAACTAGAAATGATGTGCCCACGACACCACACACGCAATGGGCCACTAAGAAAATAAGCATATACAATAGTACAACGGTATATAGCTCAAGATACGTGTCCATATTTTGTTGATGACACTGACGGACTTTGCATTTGATGCGTGCTCCGTATTTTGTTGACGACACTTACGGTCATTGTATTTGAAGCGAAAGAACGATATGGTCACTGGACTTCAGAATAAGCTCATCACGGTCACCACATACATTTTGTCGTGCTAACCAACATGTGGTTGGATGGTTAGAGGACAGTGGTTTCTCGATCCCACCAAGGTTAAAGTCCCGGTGCTCGCATTTATCTTGTGTTAATTTCAGTATTTTCCATCGATGTACATTTAGTGGGAGGAGACGTTCCACTCGACTACGAGGCACCTATGGTGACTTCGTAAAATCTCAAGATCATATATGCTGGCCCACTCTCTCGAAGGTGCTCATAGGGGTAGGGTTCGCGTGTGTGCGCTTATAGCAGTGAGTGCTTGCGCGTATATATGAGCCCTTGCGTTTGTACCATGTTAAACAAATAGATGTCATGATTATACGGTCACTGGCTCACCCGTACAACTACGTATTATGTTGATGATACAATCAATTGACCAGTCAAACGTTCCACGCGGCGCAACTAGTGTTGCACCATCGGGCGGCAGAACCATGGGGCCCACTGTCAGCCCGTGATATGAAAGAAAGAAATGGTAGTTTGAGTCTGCATCGTGTTAATAAAATAGGAGTACATTTTAGGGTGATCATACGGTCACTGGCTCACCATACCGCTCCGTAATTTGTTGATAACACGATCAATTGACCAGTCAAACGGTCCACATTCAGCAGCGCACAATACCATAGGGCCCACCCGTCAGCGCGTATATGAAGGACAGAAATGGTAATAAATTAGTGATCGGTGGGTATTCGAAGTCGTGAGACCTCTGGTTGGCAGTCACCGGCGGTTGGGGGGCGTTCATTGGGCGGTGGGGTGGGGATCCCCGGAGAAAAAGCTCGGCGCGAGGGGGGACTAGAGGGATGGCTGGTGCGGCAGCGGACCGGCGGTGGGGAGTGGTTTCGGGGAGGGTAGGCCGGCTGCGGACGGCGGGGGCAGGCGGTTCGGCCGGTGGTGGCTGGCGGCTCAGGGGGGTGGAGTTTGATGATAAACTGGAGGCCCTTGATTTCGTATCCAACGGCTGGAAAATCTAATGACCAGAGATGAAAAAGTCAGTCGACTGACGTGTCGCCTCACCCCGCACGTACACATGCACGCACACAAGACACGCACGCATGTAGGCGTGCAACACTGACACATACACATAACGTACACACGCACGCATGCTGGCGTGCAACACTGACATGTACACATGCACTCACGAACACACGCGACGCACGCACCCATGCATGCAACATCGATACGCACTTTGCACGCACGCAACACTCGCACACCCGCATGCACACAACACACGACACGAAGACACACGCCAACCTATACGCATGCACCCTTTGTTAAGGACATGGATTGTTACGGTATTAATCAATCTTATCTGTGATAAGCGAACATTGATGTTTGCAGCGGTCTTTATGAATCACAACGATCGAACGGGCTATCTGTTGGGGAACGAGTAATTTCAAAATTTCCCACGCACGCGCAAGACCATGGTGATGGCATAGCAACGAGAGGGAGAGTGTCCGCCCACATACCCTCGAGACCGAAAGCGAAGCGTTATAACAACGCTGTTGATGTAGTCGACGCCTTCACGATCCGACCGATCCAAGCACCGAACGACGGCACCTCCGTGTTCAAGACACGCTCAGCTCGATGACGATCCCGGACCGATCCAGCAAAGTGTCGGGATGAGTTCCACAAGACGACGGCGTGCAGGACGATGATGATGCTCCACCGACGCAGGGCTTCGCCTAAGCTCCGCTGACGATATGACTTCACCGGCGCAGGGCTTCGCTTAAGCTCCGCGACGATATGACTTCATCGCGCAGGGCTTCGCCTAAGCTCGCGACGATATGACCGAAGTGGAATATGGTGGAGGGGGCACCGACACGGCTAAGGAACGATCCGTAGATCAACTTGTGTGTTCTAGGGTGCCCCCTGCCCCAGATATAAAGGAGCCAAGGGGAGGTGGCCGCCAAGGAGGAGGCGACCAGGAGTCCTACTCCTCCGGGAGTAGGATTCCTCCAATCCTAGTTGGATTAGGATTCCTGAGGGGGAAAGAGAGAGAGGGGGCGGCCCACCTTTCCTAGTCCTAATAGGACTAGGGGGGCGCAGCCACCCAGGGCTGGCCCTTTCTCCTTTCCTCCAAGGCCCACTATGGCCCATGTAGTTCCCGGGGTTCCGTAACCTCCCTGCATCTCTATAAATTCGATTTCACTCGGAACACTTCCGATGTCCAAATGTAGGCTTCCAATATATCAATCTTTATGTCTCGACCATTTCGAGACTCCTCGTCATGTACGTGATCACATCCGGGACTCCGAACAACCTTCGGTGCATCAATACTTATAAACTCATAATGAACTGTCATCAAAACGTTAAGCGTGCGGACCCTACGGGTTCGAGAACTATGTAGACATGACCTAGAACCATTCTCGGTCAATAACCAATAGCGGAACCTGGATGCCCATATTGGTTCCTACATATTCTATGAAGATCTTTATCGGTCAAACCGCATAACGACATAACGTTGTTCCTTTGTCATCGGTATGTTACTTACCCGAGATTCGATCGTCGGTATCCAATACCTAGTTCAATCTCGTTACGGTAAGTCTCTTTACTCGCTCCGTAATACATCATCTTACAACTAACTTATTAGTTGCAATGCTTGCAAGGCTTATGTGATGTGCATTACCGAGAGGGCCCAGAGATACCTCTCCGACAATCGGAGTGACAAAACCTAATCTCAAATACGCCAACCCAACATGTACCTTTGGAGACACCTGTAGTACTCCTTTATAATCACCCAGATTACGCCAGGACGCTTGGTAGCACCCAAAGTGTTCCTCCGTAAACGGAGTTGCATAATCTCATAGTTACAGGAACATGTATAAGTCATGAAGAAAGCAATAGCAACATACTAAACGATCAAGTGCTAGGCTAACGGAATGGGTCATGTCAATCACATCATGCTCCTAATGATGTGATCCCGTTAATCAAATGACAACTCATGTCTATGGCTAGGAAACTTAACCATCTTTGATTCAACGAGCTAGTCAAGTAGAGGCATACTAGTGACACTATGTTTGTCTATGTATTCACACATGTATTATGTTTCCGGTTAATACAATTCTAGCATGAATAATAAACATTTATCATGAAATAAGGAAATAAATAATAACTTTATTATTGCCTCTAGGGCATATTTCCTTCAGTCTCCCACTTGCACTAGAGTCAATAATCTAGTTCACATCATCATGTGTTTCAACACTAATATTCACATCTGTATGTGATTAACACCCATAGTTCACATCGTCATGTGACCAACACCCAAAAGGGTTTACTAGAGTCAATAATCTAGTTCACATCGCTATGTGATTAACACCCAAAAGAGTACTAAGGGATGATCATGTTTTGCTCGTGAGAGAAGCTTAGTCAACGGGTCTGTCACATTCAGAGCCGTATGTATTTTGCAAATATTATATGTCTACAATGCTCTGCATGGGGCTACTCTAGCAAATTGCTCCCAATTACAATATGTATCCAGATTGAGACTTAGAGTCATCTGGATCAGTGTAAAAAGCTTGCATCGATGTAACTCTTTACGACGGGCTCTTTTATCACCTCCATAATCGAGAAATATTTCCTTAGTCCTCACTAAGGATGTTCTTGACCAATGTCCAAAGGATCTACTCCTAGATCACTATTGTACTCCTTGCCAAATTCAGAGCAAGGTATACAATAGGTCTGGTACATAGCATAGCATACTTTATAGAACCTATGGTGAGCCAGGGAATGACTTTCATTCTCTTTTCTATTTTCTCATTGTGGTCGGGATTTGAGTCTTACTCAATTTCACACCTTTGCAACACAGCAAGAATTTTTCTTTGACTGTTCCATTTTGAACTACTTCAAAATCTTGACAAGGTATGTACTTATTGAAAAAAACTTATCAAGCGTTTTGATCTATCTCAATAGATCTTGATGCTCAATTTGTATGCAGCTTCACCGAGGTCCTTCTTTGAAAAACTCCTTTCAAATACTCCTTTATGCTTTGCGAATAATTCTACATTATTTCCGATCAACAATATGTCATTTCACATATACTTATCGAAATGTTGTAGTGCTCCCACTCACTTTCTTGTATATACAGGCTTCTCCAAAAGTCTCAGATAAAACCATATGCTTTGATCACACTATCAAAGCGCTTATTCCAACTCCGAGATGCTTGCACCAGTCCATAGATGGATCGCTGGAGCTTGCACATTTTGTTAGCTCCTTTAGGATTGACAAAACCTTCTGGTTGCATCATATACAACTCTTCTTTAATAAATCCATTAAAGAATGTAGTTTTGACATCCATTTGCCAGATTTCATAAAATGTGGCAATTGCTAACATGATTCGGACAGACTTAAGCATCGCTACAGCTTGAGAAAATCTCATTGTAGTCAACACCTTGAACTTGTCGAAAACCTTTTTGCGACAAGTCGAGCTTTGTAGATAGTAATACTACTATCAGCATCTGTCTTCCTCTTGAAGATCCATTTATATAATATGGCTTGCCGATCATCGGCAACTCCATCAAAGTCCACACTTTGTTCTCATATATGGATCCCATCTCGATTTCATGGCCTCAAGCCATTTCATGAATCTGGGCTCATCATCGCTTCCTCATATTTCAGAGGTTCATCATGGTCTAGTAACATGACTTCCGAACATAATTACAGTACCACACTGTGCGGATCTTACTCCGGAGGACCTACGAGGTTTGGTAGCAACTTGATCTGAAGTTTCATGATCATCATCATTAACTTCCTTACTAATTGGTGTAGGAATCATCGAACTGATTTCGTGATGAACTACTTTCCAATAAGGGAGAAGGTACAATTACCTTGTCAAGTTCTACTTTCCTCCCACTCACTTCTTTCGAGAGAAAACTCCTTCTCTAGAAAGGATCCATCTTAGCAACGAAAAACTTGCCTTCGGATCTGTGATAGAAGGTGTACCCAATAGTTACCTTTGGGTATTCTATGAAGACGCACTTCTCGATTTGGGTTCGAGCTTATCGGTGAAAACTTTTTCACATAAGCATCACAACTCCAAACTTTTAAGAAACGACAGCTTAGGTTTATCGTTAAACCATAGTTCATACGGTGTCATCTCAACGATTTAGATGGTGCCCTATTAAACGTGAATGCAGCTGTCTCTAATGCATAACCCCAAAACGATATTGGTAAATCGGTAAGAGACATCATTGATCGCACCATATCAAAATAAAGTACGGTTATGACGCTCGGACACACCATTACGTTATGGTGTTCCATGTGGCGTGAGCTGTGAAACTATTCCACATTGTTTTATATGAAGGCCAAACTCAGAACTCAAATATTCTCCTCCACGATCAGATCGTAGAAACTTTATTTTCTTGTTACGATGATTTTCCACTTCACTCTGAAATTATTTGAACTTTTCAAATGTTTCAGACTTGTGCTTCATTAAGTAGATATACTCATATCTGCTCAAATCATCTTGTGAAGGTCGAAAATAACGATACTTGCCGTGAGCTTTAACACTCATCGGACCGCATACATCAGTATGTATTATTTCCAATAAGTCATTTGCTCGCCCATTGTTCCGAGAATGAGTCTTTAGTCATCTTGCCCATAAGGCATGGTTCGCAAGCATCAAGTGATTCATAATCAAGTGATTCCAAAATCCCATCAAGATGGAGTTTCTTCATGCGCTTTACACCAATATGACTTAAACGGCAAGTGCCACAAATAAGTTGCACTATCATTATTAACTTTGCATCTTTTGGCATCAATATTATGAATATGTGTATTACTACGATCGAGATCCAACAAACTATTTTTATTGGGTGTATGACCATTGAAGGTTTTATTCATTTAAACAGAACAACAATTATTCTTTGACTTTAAATGAATAACCGTTTTGCAATAAACATGATCAAATCATATTCATGCTCAACGCAAATACCAAATAACATTTATTTAGGTTTAACCCTAATCCCGAAAGTATAGGGAGTGTGCGATGATGATCATATCAATCTTGGAACTACTTCCAACACTCATCGTCACTTTCCCTTCAACTAGTTTCGCTCATTCGCAACTCCTGTTTGAGTTACTACTCTTAGCAACCGAATCAAGTATCAAATACCGAGGGGTTGCTATGAACACTAGTAAAATATACATCAATAATCTGTATATCAAATATACCTTTGTTCACTTTGCCATCCTTCTTATCCGCCAAACACTTGGGGTAGTTCCGCTTCAAAGGACCAATTCCATTATAGCAAAAGCACTTAGTCTCGTGCTTAGGTCCAGACTTGGGCTTCTTCACCGAGTAGCAACTTGCTTGCCGCTCTTTTGAAGTTCCCTTCTTCCTTTGCCCTTTTCCTTGAGACTAGTGATCTTGTCAATCATCAACACTTGATGCTCTTTTCTTGATTTCTACCTTCGTCGATTTCAGCATCACGAAGAGCTTGGGAATTACTTTTGTCATCCCTTGCATATTATAGTTCATCACGAAGTTCTACTAACTTGGTGATGGTGACTAGAGAATTCTGTCAATCACTATCTTATCGGAAGATTAACTCCCACTTGATTCAAGCGATTGAAGTACCTGCATAATCTGAGCACATGCTCACTAGTTGAGCGATTCTCCTCCATCTTTTAGCTATAGAACTTGTTGGAGACTTCATATCTCTCAACTCGGTATTTGCTTGAAATATTAACTTCAATTCTGGAACATCCCATATGGTCCATGACGCTCAAAACGCCTTTGAAGTCCCGATTCTAAGCCTTTAAGCATGGTGCACTAAACTATCAAGTAGTCATCATATTGAGCTAGCCAAACGCTCATAACGCCTCGATCTCGCTCCTGCAATAGGTTTGTCACCTAGCGGTGCATTAAGGACATAATTTTTCGTGCAGCAATGAGGATAAACCTCAGATCACGGATCCAATCCGCATCATTGCTACTAACATCTTTCAATACAATTTTTCTAGGAACACATATAAAAACATAGGGAAGCAACAACGCGAGCTATTGATCTACAACATAATTTGCAAAATACTACCAGGACTAAGTTCATGATAAATTAAAGTTCAATTAATCATATTACTTAAGAACTCCCACTTAGACAGACATCTCTCTAGTCATCTAAGTGATCACGTGATCCAAATCAACTAAACCATGTCCGATCATCACGTGAGATGGAGTAGTTTCAATGGTGAACATCACTATGTTGATCATATCTACTATATGATTCACGCCGACCTTTCGGTCTCCGTGTTCCGAGGCCATATCTGTTATATGCTAGGCTCGTCAAGTTTAACCTGAGTATTCGCGTGTGCAACTGTTTTGCACCGTTGTAGATGGACGAGAACTTATCACACCCGATCATCACGTGGTGTCCGGGTACTACGAACTTTGGCAACGGTGCATACTCGTGGAGAACACTTCTTGATAATTTTAGTGAGAGATCATCTTATAATGCTACCGTCAATCAAAGCAAGATAAGATGCATAAAGGATAAACATCACATGCAATCAATATAAGTGATATGATATGGTCATCATCATCTTGTGCTTGTGATCTCCATCGCCAAGCACCGCCATGATCACCATCGCCACCGGCGCGACACCTTGATCTCCATCGTAGCATCGTTGTCGTCTCGCCAACTATTGCTTCTACGACTATCGCTACTCCTTAGTGATAAAGTAAAGCAATTACATGGCGCTTGCATTTCATACAATAAAGCGACAACCATATGGCTCTCGCCATTGTCGATAACTCGTTACAAAACATGATCATCTCATACAATAAAATATAGCATCACGCCTTGACCATATCACATCACAACATGCCCTGCAAAAACAAGTTAGACGTCCTCTACTTTGTTGTTGCAAGTTTTACGTGGCTGCTACGGGCTGAGCAAGAACCGTTCTTACCTACGCATCAAAACCACAACGATAGTTTGTCAAATAGACTCCGTTTTAACCTTCTCAAGGACCGGGCGTAGTCATACTCGGTTCAACTAAAGTGAGAGAGACAGACACCGCGGTCACCTTTAAGCAACGAAAGTGCTCGGAGCGGTGAAACCAGTCTCGCGTAAGCGCACGCGTAATGTCGGTCCGGCCGCTTCATCTCACAATACCGCTGAACCAAAGTATGACATGCTGGTAGGCAGTATGACTTGTATCGCCCACAACTCACTTGTGTTCTACTCGTGCACATGACATCAACGCATAAAACCAGGCTCGGATGCCCTTGTTGGGGAACGAGTAATTTCAAAAATTTCCCACGCACACGCAAGACCATGGTGATGGCATAGCAACGAGAGGGGAGAGTGTCCGCCCACGCACCCTCGAGACCGAAAGCGAAGCGTTATAACAACGCGGTTGATGTAGTCGACGCCTTCACGATCCGACCGATCCAAGCACCGAACGACGGCACCTCCGAGTTCAGCACACGCTCAGCTCGATGACGATCCCGGACCGATCCAGCAAAGTGTCGGGATGAGTTCCACAAGACGACGGCGTGGTGAAGATGATGATGCTCCACCGACGCAGGGCTTCGCCTAAGCTCATGACGATATGACTTCACCGGCGCAGGCTTCGCCTAAGCTCGCGACGATATGACCGAAGTGGAATATGGTGGAGGGGGCACCGCACACGGCTAAGGAACGATCCGTAGATCAACTTGTGTGTTCTAGGGTGCCCCCTGCCCCAGATATAAAGGAGCCAAGGGGAGGTGGCGGCCAGGGAGGCGCGCAAGGAGTCCTACTCCCTCCGGGAGTAGGATTCCTCCAATCCTAGTTGGATTAGGATTCCGGAGGGGAAGAGAGAGAGGGGGCGGCCCACCTTTCCTAGTCCTAATAGGACTAGGGGAAGGGGGGGCGAGCAGCCACCTAGGGCTGGCCCTTTCTCCTTTCCTCCAAGGCCCACTATGGCCCATGTAGTTCCCCGGGGGTTCCGGTAACCTCCCAGTACTCCGGTAAATTCCCGATTTCACTCGGAACACTTCCGATGTCCAAATGTAGGCTTCCAATATATCAATCTTTATGTCTCGACCATTTCGAGACTCCTCTTCATGTCCGTGATCACATCCGGGACTCCGAACAACCTTCGGTGCATCAATACTTATAAACTCATAATGAACTGTCATCGAAACGTTAAGCGTGCGGACCCTACGGGTTCGAGAACTATGTAGACATGACCTAGAACCATTCTCGGTCAATAACCAATAGCGGAACCTGGATGCCCATATTGGTTCCTACATATTCTACGAAGATCTTTATCGGTCAAACCGCATAACGACATACGTTGTTCCCTTTGTCATCGGTATGTTACTTACCCGAGATTCGATCGTCGGTATCCAATACCTAGTTCAATCTCGTTACCGGTAAGTCTCTTTACTCGTTCCGTAATACATCATCTTACAACTAACTTATTAGTTGCAATGCTTGCAAGGCTTATGTGATGTGCATTACCGAGAGGGCCCAGAGATACCTCTCCGACAATCGGAGTGACAAAACCTAATCTCGAAATACGCCAACCCAACATGTACCTTTGGAGACACCTGTAGTACTCCTTTATAATCACCCAGTTACGTTGTGACGTTTGGTAGCACCCAAAGTGTTCCTCCGGTAAACGGGAGTTGCATAATCTCATAGTTACAGGAACATGTATAAGTCATGAAGAAAGCAATAGCAACATACTAAACGATCAAGTGCTAGGCTAACGGAATGGGTCATGTCAATCACATCATTCTCCTAATGATGTGATCCCGTTAATCAAATGACAACTCATGTCTATGGCTAGGAAACTTAACCATCTTTGATTCAACGAGCTAGTCAAGTAGAGGCATACTAGTGACACTATGTTTGTCTATGTATTCACACATGTATTATGTTTCCGGTTAATACAATTCTAGCATGAATAATAAACATTTATCATGAAATAAGGAAATAAATAATAACTTTATTATTGCCTCTAGGGCATATTTCCTTCACTATCAACATAGTAGGCTTATCTACAAAAAAGATGACGTCACAATCAATGAACAATCATCGGTTTATGAAATGCCTGCTTCTGACCGCCATGGCCCACCAAAGGTTCCTCTACTGTGCGCTGCCTGCGTTGGGTCACTGACATGCAGGCCATGCACCCAAAGAGCCCACATGTTGGTGGAAGAATGGCGCGGTGTCCTAGGTCAGAGTCGAGGGCGCCACTCGCGGCACGCCCGGCTGAACATGCCTCCGTGCCGCATTCAAACGCCTCCATGAAACCCGCCCGTGTGGAAGCCGAGAAACCCACCCTGGACACACGTCCGTTCATGACCGGGCCGGTGTTAAACGCAACGCCGGACGAGCTCCTCCCGTCTGCCGTCTCTTTAATCTCCTATTTAAACGAGGCCAAACACCGGCCAAGAATCAAGCACCTCCGCCGCTCCCCTATCTCCTCCACTATTTTGTCCACTCTTATAATGGCTTACGAAGAGTAGTTATTCCGCATCCAAGTCGGCTGGGTAGCCCGCTGGATACGAGCTCTGCAGCTCGCTGATCCACCTCCCTCCCCTCGCCGGACGGAGCCAGTTGCCGCCCCAAGCCGGCGCGCGGTTCAACAACTTGCCACTCCAGGCCAGCTCGACGAGGAACGGTGCACAGGCGTCGTTGCTGCCGTCCACGCCGCCGCCTCGTACCGCGTCTCCCGTTTCTGTGGCCGAGACTCCCATGCCGGCGGCTGCGCCATGCAAGAAGCTACAGAAGCCGGGTGCGTGGAGAGCGACGAGTCGGTGGCCAGCGCCTCCGCGTCCGCCGCCATCATCAAGGAGAAGTAGAACACGGGAGGCCGCCGCCGCTTGGGTCCCATGAAGGCCACCGCGGAGGCGACGTCGACGTACACAGCAGGTGTCTTGCCGGATCCTTTTGTTGCTAGGACCTTCGTCGACCCCGCATGGGCTCCACGGATGAGGGGAATGTTAGGATGAACTCGTGCCGGTGCCGGCCATGACGAAGTAGTGGCCGGTGATGAACTCGAAACGGTACCGGCCACCATCATCTTACGGCACCAGCCAATGATATCAGTTGGGCTTTGGGAAAGGAGCCATCCTTTGCGCTGAAGCATATACCTCCGAGGCTCCCGGCAGTTCGGTGATCGTGCTGCCGGACATGAGGAACACAAATCGATCGGCGGGCGACCATTTAGGCCAGGTATTATATACGTGTGCTGTCTAGAACTAGCACCGTGTAGTTCATTTGAATGTAATGAAATTCGTCATGTTTGTATGAAAATCCGGTATTTTATATGATTTCCATCATTGTTTATATGAAATATCAGTTTGTCTACGTGTTTGCGTGAATTTCCTCCAGTTGGTTGAGTTGCTGCCATAATGTGTGCGGCTACGGTTGGATGGCGTAATTCTTGGTCGCCGGTCGGTCTCAAGGGCTGCTCGGGCGACGCTAGGGACAAAAAAACACAGCTCCTGCGAGCTCGTCTCCAACGTGGCGCTACTGGAGGATGCATGACAGACATGAGCACTGAGCCATTCCTCGCTCATCGGTGGCAAAGGCACGGTGGACAAAAGGGTCGCCAATATTTTGGCTACCCCGAGCAAGATCCAAATAGCCCTCCCAACAGATTCAAATCCTCGCTCGCCATGGAATTTTGCCATGTGTTGTTTTCATGGACTAGCAAGATGCCCGTGCATTGCACGGAACATCAAGATGCATTTTTTACAAACTCCCCGCATGCATGCAAGGGATAATTAATGTCCTCCTTTGCTAGTACCATGAGGCAAACACCATTAATATTGCATCGATTAGTGTTAGTGGCCTTGTATATCTGCAAATTGTAATTTTGATAGTGGCCCTTGTATATAAAAATGGAGGAGAAAGATGAGAGATAAGGTGAGGAGGAGTGGGCCGTGGTGGTGACTGGTGGTCGGACTGGGCGGAGGCATGGGGATGGACGGCTATGTCTAGGTTTGTATCTCTCTCTCACACACCCACGTAGGTGGGGGACGTGCACGAAGAGAAGAGGTGCACGCATGGCGCACGTACTCCTGTCTCTTTCCCAACCACACCCACGCGGGTAGACGGTGGAGCTCATTTCTGTATGAAAAAGGTAGCCCACGTGGTAGTTTGGCACGTGTACTGGTTGTCCACTTGGTGGAGGGAGGATCGTCTACCACGGGTGAACAAACAAATTGCGACTTGACGCGCTATGTATGTTAAATTAAAAAAGAGGCAAACCATGTGGGGCCTACCTTAGAGGCAAGGCTCTATACTTTGGAGTACTTTTGATGTGTCCCGTCACCGCAGAAGCGAGGAGAAGCTTGCTTAGCACGCCGTCTCCCCGCCCACAGCGCGGTGGCTCGCAGGATGAGGTGAAGCTTGCTTATTTAGTAGTAGTAGTAGTAGTAGTAGTAGTAGTAGTACTACTACTACTACTACTACTACTACTACTACTACTACTACTACTACTACTACTACTACTATCAGACGCCTTACGCCGCTCCTCGCCCACCCGCATGGTGGCTCGCAGCACGAGGAGAAAATTTTACTACTCCCTCCGTTTACTCCTCGTCCCAACTACGTATTTGCGCAAACAGGTATGTCGGTCTCCGTATCGTTTCTATCCGCGCAATCAAAAGCACACACCTCAGTTTTAGTACAACTGCACGAAATGAGATGGCTATCCCTCGTTGTCGTCGTCTAACCTCCCGTCTTCAAGGTATCCCTACATTGGTAGTAGTAACTAAGGTAGAATGACCAAGGCAATCTAAAAGAAGTTGATTCGTACGTTTTACTTCCTGATTGCAGTGCAGGGACGAGCGAAAAAAATTGCATCCTAGTCTGGAATGCACTTTCTACCAGTTCATCCATGGACCGAGGACTAGCTGGCACGGCTGCACGACGGTTTTTTGGACAGGTGCGCAGACAAGAGGCATTGTGGTCTGCTTATTTCTGCAAATAGCGGTGCTTAAATTTCATGGAATGCACAAGCATTTCAGCTGGTCAGTACACTGCATGGTTCAGTTCAGCATTCCATTGAGACCACAATTATAACTGGTTATTCGGAATGAGAGAACCTAACCTGGATGGTGGCAACAAGAAAAACCAGCATGAACTCCAGAAATTTAAGTCGCCGGGAGGCCCTTTGCTCAGAGAAGCCTTTTGCTTGTTTTTTCCTGATTTGTAAACCTTCTCACAACTTTGTCTTTTGTTGTGAACTAGTATATGTTTGTTATGTTCTATGAATCCTTGAGATGTATAAAATTGCTTAACTTATGCTTTTCAAGTTTTTTATGAAGACGAGTTTAATGTGAGTGTTCCACATGAGCGCTGGACTAGCGTGTGAACGTTTGGAATTTATTACATTGTGGCCTCATTTAACTGCATGAACCACTCTAACAAGATACATAGTTGCTTATATGTCAGACAGCAGATTGTTGATTGTTAGCTGGTCGATAGCCTAGTGTTGAAGCGAGCTGAGCCAATGTGCCATGTTTTGCACAACTGCTTACAAGTGGGGTAGCACCAACAGTGTTTACAAGTACTTATGTATACGTCGGCGCATGGTTCTCGAACGAGTGCTCTATTTCAACAAAACACACACTGCTCGTATGATAAACCGTGGCAACTTATGTTTACCATGCCATATTCATGAAAAAACTAGTGAGGACGCATCTGTTTCAGCAACAATTACGATGGTTCTCACATGATTCACGGGCACACAAAAGTAGCATCAGTTCCCATAGACGGATTCAAACAGAGTACTAGCCCCAGTGGGGTCGATAACAGGCAAGGTTCGGATCATTAGACATAATCCTAACTACTATTAAACACTAGCTGGGGCAACTACTTCATGCCTCGATCTAATTTGGGCTGGACACAAGACGGACCATGCCATGAACATCATCAAGGACGTCCCGCAGCAGCTCAATCCTGTGAACCTTCATGAAGACAACCCTGTGGCCTTGCCACTGATAAACTTGTTGGTGGAGGCATGCCACGTCATCTTCCTGCGTAAGCTTGACAAGGACAGTATGCCTCACAAACGAAGGAGTAGCTTTGAACTTCTTGTGCTTTAGTACACCCTGGACAACACGCCTGACAACAGTGAGGCTGGAATACAAGTCTTCATTGGTATAACCGCAAATGGCTTCCAGGATCCAACAGCCTAAGAACTATGTTTTCCCAGTGCGTATATTCAGGTCGTCCGCCTCATAGCGAAAGTGACATGTACAACCACACAATCCTTATGCGCATCGTGGCTCTAATTGAAAGCGAAACAAGTTCTAAATTACTTTTCAAGATAGGAAAAACAAGTTATTTAAACCACTATGTATATCATGGCATCGGGCTAATAAAATTTTGCATTATTAATCACCGATACTTCCTTTTCTAAAAAATCACCACATACTTAGATGAAAACCACAATCGAGATCGGCAAAGAAGGAAATCACCTTGGGCAGCATAGCGGGGACACATCCTCGAGGGGAAAACTGCTCTCTGCAGTGCCACGGGGCTGTAACCTCAAACGGGCGTTGACCATCTCGAGAGTGGCCGTGAGCGTATCTGGGGTCAGCTTGGTGGTTGCCTCCATCTTCTTGGAGCTCTCTGTCTTGTGGGGATCAGCCTCCCGCGTCTGCTCCAATATCGGCAGATCTTTGCCTGGTTCTCCTTGGTCCATCATGAAACTGACAAATACTAGGAGACCACTGAAAGGAAAACACAATCGCAATGACAATGAAACAAAAAAGAGAGTGAGGATCAGTTACTACTTTGCAAAAGTTCTTTTTTTTTCTCTAAACGAAAATATACCAACATCACGGATCCGCTTACCTTCCCTTCGTTTGGAGAGAAGAACGTTGGCGATGTGAGTGTTGTTTTTGGAAGATGGTGAGGAGAAGGGATTCAGCAAAGAGTGAAATGATGGTTGCTTCTGTCGTCAAACTTAGATCTGGGAGGTGGGGTTTTGTGATACAACGGCTCGTTCTTGGCCTTCGACTGAGGGTGACTCTCCGCTTTGCATACTGCCTTCTAATTTGGTGGATGGCATTTGGGCCTCTTGCTGCATGGCCCGCATGTCGGTGAACAAAAGTATAACGGCATTCAGTACAGGGAGACGTTTCAAAGACCTAGGAGGAGCCAGAAGTGGTAGAGTGTCTCCACTGTACTAGTAGTAATTGCTTTTCTGGGTAGTTGTAGAGTGTCTCCATTGTACTAGTAGTAATTGTTTCTCTGGGCCCAAGACAAAACAGCCCATCCACACTAGTAAATAGTAAAATCAATTCAAAAGACCATATATTTACTGAATTAGAGGCGCTATCCACACCCAGCACACCCCCCCCCCCAAAAAAACCTGGGTGCTCTTCTTCCTCCTCGCTCCCACCCACCTCACATCAGCACGCTCCACTCGTACCCCCAAATTCGTCACCTCACGCCTACAGAAAACCCCAGCTCCCCTTCTTCCTCACTCCTACAGAAAACCCCCAGCTCCCCTTCTTCGTTCGCACTACAACTAGGCTCGTCGTTCGTTACTCTGCTCAAATCCGTGAGCGCGACGCGATGCCCTCGAGGAAAATGGAGTCGGCTGACCCCCAGCGCCAAGAAGATGAGGCTCCCGCCAGCGGCGACGCCTGTTGTAGATCCCTTTCGGCAGCTGGGAGAAGCGGCGACCCGCCCCACCGGATCCCGTGAACTCGTAGAATCTCTGGTGGACCGCATCAGCGATCTCCGGACGCCATCCTTGGGGAGATCATCTCGCTTCTCCCCACCAAGGATTGCTGCCACACCCAAGTCCTCTCAATTCGGTGGCGCCCTCTATGGCGCACTGTGCTCTTAATCTCGACCGTCACCTATCTCTCTTCAATGATTTTGAAATCCCAGAGCCATCATCTCCTCCCACCAGGGCTCCGTTCAAAGCCTCTCGCATCTGTCATGCTACTCGAGCAAGCATACCATGCCCGCACGTGGGACTTTGGCTGAAATCCCTCAATTCACGTAACTACAGCTTGCTTGAGTTCTACTATTCCCCGAAATCACATACCACATACCGAACGCCATGAACTTGTGCCTCAAAGACCGATGTCCATCTCGCGATTTTCCTCCTCTCTCCACACCGCCACCTTTATATTGTGCTACCTACCTGCATAATCTGGTACTAAACCTTCGACTCCCATTTCTCAAGAAACTATCACTTGTGCGGGTTCAGATATCGGAGGCCTCATTGCACAGCATCATCCACTCTAGTTGCCCTGCTATTTGGAGTGCTTGGTGCTTGTTTTCACAGTTAGAATCGGTTGTCTCCAAATAAAGTCGCCTAACCTTGTAAGAATTGGAATTTCTTTTGACGGAAGGCAGCTCATCATCCAAGATGCCCCTTCACTTCAAAGGTTGATCCTTGATTCTAGTTATTCACCGTTGCAAATAACCGTCCTCTCTGTGCCTAAACTGGAGACCTTGGGTGTAATACATGATCTATGTGCTCATTTATATATGGTGTTTGGCTCCACAGTTCTTCAGGTACTTTATATTATCATCTACACTTGTAACCATAAGCTGCATTTTAAATTTCTACGCATAATTTATATATCATCTTGGAGTACACATTTTGTACTAATATTATGTTCTATGCTTAATGAAGAGTTTCTCCATGGATGGCCTATCAATGGTGCTGGATTCTGTCAAGATCTTATATATCCAAATGAATAGTTTTGATCTGAACAAGATTATTGGCTTGCTGCAATGCTTTCCATGTCTGGAGAAGTTGTATACAAAGGTGATAATTTCACGCACATTGGAAGCCTGCATATAGTGTACTAGAATTAACCGTTCAGCTGTTGATCTTTCGAAACTCTTCTTTTGGACCTTAGCTGTTTTCAACCTTCATGTATATTTAGGCAACATGACGGGGTAAGAAAGTTATAACCAATCGGTGGATTTGTAAGCATCGGGATTTTCTCACTTCTCATGAGATTCGATTGAAGACAATAACGCTAGAACGATATGTAGCCAACCATGCAAACACAAGATTTGTCACATTCTTCCTGCTGAATGCGAGGTTACTATTGTCCATCAGGCTTAAGTTTATCAGCAGCATGGTTTTGACGGATGGGTATGTCGAAGAGGAGAAAAAGGAGTTTCAGGTGGGCAAAAGAGCTTTTGAACGTGTCGGGCTTCTATTTACAACATATTGTGGTCATAATCTAGTAAATTTTACGACCCAGGATGTTCATTCTATGGACCTGACAGATCCATTTGACTGTGACTGCCGAAAACAGAGCTGGAGTTAGATGTTGTTGCCCTTTTCAATCTGGGTTTTTTGTAAACCTGATGAACAATTAACCCTCGTGCTTTTGTACAGTTTGTAAGCTGGAGTTAGATGTTCCTGCCCTTTTCAACTCGGCTGTGACTGTCATATTTTCTTTGAAACAAGGCAAATGGCTTGCCATTCGTTTAATTTATAGTGAAATGTTGTAACAAATCCCAACCAAGGGAAATAACATCACTCTTGCCGGCTGCTTGAGCTCACTGTGCATTACAGAAGCCAAGTGAAAATGGGCTGTAAATTTATTTCGAACTAGCTCATCAAATGGGCTGTAAATTTTCATAGGAAAGGCTGCCTATCCAAGGTGGTGTCGACTTACTAGCGAGTCAACAAACGATTCTGCCTACCAGCCGTTGGATTGACATCCAACATCTGTCGTGTATCTTCTATCTCTTGTCTTCTTCTTCCTCCAGCCGCCCAAACCAAACCACCCCGTCGCCTCCACCGGCTCCCGCCTCCCATGGCTGGCTGCGCCTCCGCCGCCCTATCGTACGTACCCTCCAACGTCGGCCAGTCCCTCCCTCTATTCCCCCACACGTCTTGTTATTCTCCGGCGACGTCAGCCCCAACACGCACCCGCGCCCGAACCAGTCAACCCTCGTACTACCCTCCGCCTGGGACTGGACCGGCGCATGTTCAACGGCTCCTGTTCGTTCCATCCGAGGCCTCGCCGTCGTGCTCCGCCTTGCGGCCTTGGTTCGCTCGCCGTGCGCGGTGCGCCGCCCTCTTGCGTTGTCAACGTCGTCAACAACCGAGAGGAACAAGGAGAGGAATATAATTGGAGAGGATGACAGTAGGGACCCACCAGCGTCATGGCAGTACGCAAGCAAGTGCCTTTATAGTACAAGCCCAAAAATATGGTTCCTCCTAATGGTTGGACATCTGGGGCTCACGCCATTGTCAACGTAGTCAATAAACGAGAGAATTACACTACGAGCGGCTGACACCAGGGACCCAGCAAGTCGCACAGTTTTTTTTGAGGAACAAGTAGTTGTTATTTATACTAGTTTTAGCGACGGATCAGGGTGACAACGGAGCTGTGCGGGGGCTGTGGCCCGTCTAGCCAGGGTTTTATTTATGTTTACCACAGCATGAGCCCAGTTGTGTTTTTTTTTTGCTGAAAATGGCTAGCCCAGTTCTATTTTTGAAAAGAAATACCCAAACAAGGCCTACTTGCTTTATCGGCCCTGCTGGGCTGCAAATCTTTCAAGTCGAGGAGAGTTTCATTCAGTTTGCCCAGAAATGGGCTGTACATTTTTAAAACACATCAAACCGGGAATTAGTTTCAATTTTTTTCATTACAAGTGTCGGATCACGGGTTCCGGCAGACCCTTAAGGTTCGAACTCTGGGGTGTGCACGGAGATCCAGCCCTCCACCGTCTCGTTCCTCGCCGAATCGCAGGGACCTAAACTACTAACAAGAACAACACAAGAGACGCAAGATTTATACTAGTTCGGGCCACCGCTGTGGTGTAATACCCTACTCTAGTTTGTGGGTGTGGATTGCCTCTGGGCTGATGAAGAATAAGACAGGAAGAACAGCCTCATGAGGGTCATTCTTGGTGGGTGTGAAGAACTGCTAAGTGGTGCCCCGTCGCTCTAGCTTGAGGAACGGGTTTCTCTCTCTCTCTGGATTCCGAATGCTCGATCCAGTCGTCCTTCGTCTCTCCCCACTCTCTGAGTGTGGCTACCCCTATTTATAGGCGAAGGCTCTGGGCCTCTTCCCAAATATTGAGCGGGAAGGGCGCCAACAATTGGCCATTTTGAAGGGGAACAGCGGGTACACTTATCCTGACTAAAGTTGGTCCTCGCCTGCCAAAGGCTCTGGTGATGACGCCTGCTTGGGCTCCACGATGACTGCATTCCAGCGTTGGGGCTGGTCTTGGTCTTGTTGCACCAAAACGGATGCCTTTGCTTGATGCTCTTGCCTGCGCTTGCCCCCTTTGCACCAAAGAGGAAAGGAGGACGCTGCGCGGGCTGGCGCCCGACCGGGCGCCCTTGGTAAATCATGGCTTACGCCACGGGCACCTCGCGAGGTACCCCGCCTTGAACTCTCCGCCTCGTGAGCCAGCCCTCGACGAGGCCGTGCTCGAGAAGCTCTTGGTCGTCCGCCTCATGAGGCTTGGCCCCTCGCGAGGTCTTGAGCTTGTGCTTGATGAAGATGGGCCGCCCTGGGCCTCCTTTGAGCCACGCCGCATGGCCGCAGCAGCAAGTCGGGGACCCCGTTCCCTTAACGCCGACAAGAGCCCCGAGGCGACGACGCACCGGACTTGGCGCAGGCAGAGAGGCGAAAGGGCAAGTGCGGTTGCCAGGGCCCTAACACCTGCAGCCTTGGGTGCCGCGTGGCGGTTGATTGGGCGTGGGCGCATCGCATCCCCACGACGCCTTTGGTAACCCGCCGATTCGACAGGTCCTTGCATGCGAGTTGGGCATGATGACCGGTGATCGTGGAGGCCGACGGTTGGCCTTCGCGAGTTATAAATACTGAACGGCGCGCGCCCTTCCAGCCTATCCTTTCTTGTTTCTCCTTCTCCTCCATGGCTCCACCAAGGAATTTCTCGGCTGCAGAGAAGGGAAGGGCCGCCTAGGTCGAATCTTCCTCTCCTCCGCCTAAGCGTGGGTCGAGGTCGCCTCGCAGCACCCCTGCGGGCCCCACGGCGGTCTCCCCGCGGTCGTGAGGGAGGCTCTCAACATGGCGACAGCGGCTGGCCATGGTTGGAGGGCGTGCCGGCCGCCATCCTCGAGGCCGCGCCCATGCTGTCAAGCGCGCGGAGTTCTTGGTGAGGGTAGAGGAGCCGCTCAGCGTCCGGCTTCAGCTCCCGTGCTTCCTCCCCGGGTGAGCTCCCCCGATGGCGCCGTGAGTGGCCTCGGCTCCAGTGCACAGCTGTTGCAGCCGGGCGTGGGCTTCTCCGAGGTCTCTCGCCGAGGAACTTGTTCTCGCCCACGGCCGGCAGACGTCACAGGCTTGCGTGGTCTCCGCCGGGCCGTGCTCCCCTGCACTTCAAGTATGATGGCGACGCCACCCTCTACGTGAGGGTGTTCGGGAAGACGCCGCCGCAGGGTGCTGCCTCGAGGATGACGACCACGGGCCGAGGACTCAGCCGGCCGCGCGGGCGAGGGGGGCAGCTGCGGCGGCGGGCGATGCCCGCGACTCCCCATGCTTCACCAGCTCTTCTTCGGGTGGCGATTCTTCCAAGAGCGCCGCCGCCAGCCCCCACGTCGCCGGCCGCTTGGGGGTGGCAGCGGTCCGGCTTCACCACGCCCTGTGAAGCGAGATGGAGTCCGATCAGCTCGGAGGCGGCTCGGGCATCCCAAAGAGCCGCACGGGCGCGGCTTCACCTTCTTTGTCCTTTTCCTTTTCTCCCGCGTAAAAGGGAACAATGTTCGCCCCGTATGCGGTTTAGGCAACGCCGTTAATTAATGTACTACTTTTGTTATCCTGTTATCGCTCCTTCGCGTCAGGCGCCATTCGCAAGTTTAACCTCGATCGTGGGCCGCTGGGCGGCCGACTCGCCCCGTGGTCTCCTGCAGTGCCCCCGAGGCATGGTCGAGGGGTGCTCCAGCCAGGACCAGGGCCGTGAAACTTGAGCGATAGGGTAGGAACACCTGGGCTCCTCGAGGCTTCGCCGCGAGCCCCAACAAGAGAAACCGAGGCAGGAGGGCAAACGATCGAGGACCACGGACCAAAACGGGCGATAGTTTCGATAAAAACTTCAAATGGGAATAACCAGTCAACTTCGAAAGCAATGGAAAATCCAAGGTCCTGCACCTAGTCTAGTCTTGGACGCTTCTCACCAACAAGGAGCTAAGTGCTGCTATCGGGCGTAGGAGGGAGCCCTGTAGGCCCGAGGCCGCACCCTCGAGACTCCGGGCGTGTACAGCCCCACTCATTGTTACGTGAGAGTGTCACGGGCGGCGAGCTTCACATGCACTGGCCTTCTTCACTGTGCCTGGCCTTCCTCCGTAAGCAGCTTCACAGGCGTCGCCTCTTCATGTGCTCGGGCCTTTTGCAAAAAGATGCACTTCACAGAATTCGCCTTCTTCACGTGCCTGGGCCTTCAGGGTAGAACCTCCTGAGGTGCCTGGATGTTCCACGCGCTTTTGTATAGGTACTCTCTCTTGCGCCTCCAAGCGCACTGAGCCGTGCCTCGAAACATGAACAACCTTGAATGGGCCCTCCCACATGGAGAGAGCTTATGCAGTCCCTCCCCGAGAGGACCCGTCTGAGCATGAGGTCTCCTACCTTGAGAGTTCTGAGCGGATGTTGCGGCAAGGGTATCGCCGAGTGCCTCGCTGGTACCTTTGCCGCTCGCAGAAGCTTCCCGACGGGCGCCCTCCCCAAAGACAAGAGCCGCCTGCCAGACCCGCCATGATCGACGCTGACCTCATGAGGGAGGACCTCTTCGCTCAGAGACCGTGAAGAAGGGGTCTCTCCGGTTGGCTTGGTCGCAGCCAGCGGATGGACCACAAGACGGAGGGAGCTCATCGCACCAGCCTCCGCCACAAAGCTTCCAGCTTCTTCTTGAACGCCATGGTCTTGAGGCTCTCAGACCCTCCGCATTGGCCCGCCGCCTGTCCATTGCTGCGGGTGCGCCACAAGCGTAGCATATCTACGCTCCAAGGTTAGCGCAGACATTTTAAAAGGTTCTTGGTGAACTACGAACTGTTTGTCGGTGATGATGCGGTTCGACACCAACCGCTCACGATGCCCTTGATGAACTTGACCGCAGAACCAGCCGGGATGGCGCGACGGCCTCGACTTCGCCCACTTGGTGAATTTGTCCACGGCGACGAGGTAGCGATAGCCCCGGGCGCGAGGGAAAGGGCCCAGAATGTCCAGCCACCGACCGTGAATGGCCAAGTGAGGGGAATGGTTTGCGCCTCCCGCCGGGCCGGTGGATCTGCTGGCATGGAATTGGCACGCCGCAAGCCTTCACGAGGTCGATGGCGCATTGAGCATGATGGGCCAATAGAGCCCGCCATAAACGCCTTCCGACAAGGGTCCGTGACGATGAATGGTGCCCACAATCTCCGCCATGTATATCTGCCAATAATTCCTTCCCCTGTTCCCTGGTGATGCAGCGTAGGGATACGTCGTTTGGTCGTCTCCGGTAAAGCTCTACATCCATGATGTTGTATGCCATGGCTTGCCGCGCCACACGCCTCCGCCTCCTCCTCCTTCTCTCGCAAAGTCCCACAGCGTGCTAAGTAACTCTTGAGCTCTGTCATCCAGCACTCCTCTTGAGGTTCCATTGTTAGGAGCAGGCGTGCTCTCGAGGCCGGGCCACGTTGGGGCTCCCGAGGTCGAGGCCGAGGGAGCTCCTCCCGAGGCTGTGCCGTGCTTGATAACGGCGGTGGTTGAGGGCTTGAAGAGTCGCTCCTCAAAGACACCCGGCCTCGGGTAACCTCCCGGAGGCTCGTTTGGCGATGTCGCCGGCCTCTTGATTGGTGCCGCGGGGCATGTGCTGCAGCTCCAACCCCCAGAACTGTTTCTCCATCCTGCGGACCTCTGCAAGGTAGGCCACCATGTGTTCATCCCTTGGCTCGTGAGGATCGTCCGCAGGTCTTGAGTTTGATCCTCCCTTGGCTCGTACACCTTGTTGGAGAAATTGACAAGGAGCTGCGAATCGCCCTTGATGGTAAGGCGCTTTACCCCAGGGGCAGCGGCAGCTTTCAGACCTGCTATCGCCCCCTCAGATTCTCGCTATATTGTTGGAGACCTTTCGCCATGCTTGGAAACAGAGCTGCACGACATAGTAGAGCTTGTCCCGAGAGGGGGATATGAGTATCGCCCCAGCCCCAGGCCACTCGTCCGGAGAACGCTCCGTCAAGTACATGACCTAACCTTCGGCGCCGCTCCCGGGAGATTGACCGATCTCGCCGCCCCGAGGCTCCGGGCGCTTCGTCCATTCGCCACGAAATTGCTGCTGCCCCTTGATGACTCGGTCACATCAACTCGAGCTGAATGCTTGCAGCTCATTGTTCCACTCGGCGACCTTCCCGCCGAGTTGGGGCTCCCGAGCACCCTCTGTGGGGTATGCCGAGACAACCTTGATTGATGACCTCGAAGTAGTGCCGCAGCTTGCGCCGGCCACTAGGAGTGCTAGGAGGAGCTTTTGCGGCATGGGGTACCGGCCTCGTGATCCCGTAGCACGGTATTGACGGCACACCGGTGCTCGACGAGGTTAGGGGCATTGGTACTGGTGGCGCCCTCCGAAGCGGTGGTGCCTCCCGAGGCGCCGACGCCTCCGGAAGCCGGGTGCTTGACGGAGGTCCCCCGCCTCTTGGTGCGCCTCGCCGTGACGGCTGATCTTCCTCCATTGCGGTGCTTGACTTCGCTAGTTCCTTCCGATTCGTCTTGCTTAGCCCGGTGGCCTCCGTGGTCTTGGCTCGACACTCCTCCCTAACCGCCACTAGAGCAGCGCTTAGCTGAGTAAGGAGTGGCGGCGAGGTAGAGTACCAAGGGCTCCCTAAGGGCGGGGCCACCATCTTTGGAGGGCTGGTCAGGTACCTCTTGAGGTCTTGAACGCTTGGTCGGCCTCTTCACCCACTCAAGGGCCCTTTTCTTCATCACTGGAAGAAAGGCAGCGCCGCCCCCAATCGGGAGATGAAACGCCCAGCGCCAAGCACGCGCCTCCGAGCTTCTACATCTCCTCGAGGGTCTTCGGCGGACTCATGTCTTCCACCGCCTCGACCTTCTTCGGGTTGGCCTCGATGCCTCGGTGGGACACAGAAAACCAAGGAGCTTGCCCGAGGGAACTCCAAACACACACTTCTCTGGGTTGAGTCGCAGGCTCACTGCGTTGAGGCTCGCGAAGGTTTCTTCTAGGTCTTGTATCAAGGTCTTGGCCTCGCGAGACTTCACCATGATGTCGTCGACGTATGCCTCCACATTCTTCCCGAGCTGCGGGCCCAAGGTTTCCCCTGTGTTGTGTAACCCGAATGGCATGCAGGTATAGCAGTATACTCCGCGCGGGGTCAGGAAGGCCGCCTTTCCACGCCTTCCACCGCCATCTTGATTTGGTGATACCGTAAAAGCGCCCAAGAAGCACAACAGTCACACTGGCGGTGGAATCGATGATCCGGTCGATGCGAGGGAGTGGAAATGGATCCTGTGGGCATGCTTTGTCGAGGTTGGTGAAGTCGACACACATGCGCCCTTTCTCCCTTCTTCGCACCACCACGGGTTGGCCAACCAATCTGGGTATCGGACCTCATGGATAACCCCCACGGCCTCTAGCTTATGGGTCTCCCGGACAATGAAGGCCTGCCGTGGACTGCCTCGCTTACTTCATCGATGCACGCTAGCACACATTGAGGTGGTGCTCGATCACGCCTGCGGGAATCCCAGCCAGCTGATCGGGCTCCCAGCTAACACCTTCTTGTTCGCACGCAGAACTTGACAAGGGCTTCCTCCCGCCGGGCTCGAGGTTGGCGCCTATGGTGAAGGTGGCGCTTAGGACCCGGCCTCATCGACGGGTATCTCGCTTGGTCTCCGCCTTGTCTTGGGTGAACAACTGCTTTTCTTGGTCGGCGCAGCCCCTTGGGCTTGGGGCTTCAGATCGGCGGCTGTGCATGCGCCGCCGCCCCGAGGGTGAGCTCGAAGACTGTAGCGCACCTCGGTCTCCCCGGCACGATGAGGACGCCACGCTCCCCGACATCTTCATGAGGTTGTACCGGGTGGGTTGCGCCATGAATTTGGCCAATGCCGGATAGCCGAGGATGGCGCGTAGGGGAGGCCGATGGGGCGATGTCAAGTCGACCAATTCGCGGCGGAAGTTGTCGAGGTGCCAAGGTCACCGAAGCCGGACTTGCCCCAAGGAGCTGGATGACCCTCCTCCCACGCTCAAAAAGGCCGGCTGGGCAGCAGCCGCCCCCGGTATGCAGAGGAGGTTGAAGGCCTCGACCGAGAGTACATTGAGGCCGCACCATCGCTGGCGAGGGTCCCGTGACGGCGACCGGGCAGATGGTAGGTGTGCGAGCAGGGAGCGCTACCGAGCCGGGCCGAGTTGGCGGGGTGGTCTTGAGAGTCGAAGGTCAGCCCGGCCGACGACCCCGTCCGCCCGAGGGAGCCTCTGCCGCACAGGAGGCGCGCCGACCCGGCGGACGTAATGTCTTGACATGGCGGTCGGAGGGCTGCGCCGCGAGAGCCGAGGAGGGCCGCGACGAGTGGAGAAGCCGACGCAGGGGGCGGGCGACTGTGGAGCATGCGGCCTCCCCATGAGGTCGCCGGGAGCGCAGGGCGGAAGCAGCGTCGCCCCGGGGCCGGCGGCGGTGTTGACGGTGGGTGACGGGGAACGACAAGGGCGCCCACGACGGAGCGCCCAGCGACGGGATGTGAGGGCGCCTTGCGCTGGTGCCGGCCCGACGAGCTTGACATGGTTGTGGCCGGGAAGAACGAGGCGATTTAAAGGAAATTTCGGCGCACTTCTACTCGGGCGCGCTAAATGTCGGATCACGGGTTCCGCAGACCCTTAAGGTTCGAACTCGGGCGCGACGAAGATCCAATCCTCCACCGCCTCGCTCTCGCCAATCGCAGGGACCTAAACTACTAACAAGAACAACACAAGAGACGCAAGATTTATACTAGTTCGCCACCGCTAGGTGTAATACCCTACTCTAGTTTGTAGTGTGTGGATTCGCCTCTGGCTGATGAAGAATAAGATAGTGGAAGAACAGCCTCGCGAGGGTCTGTTCTTGTGGTGTGATGAATCGCTAATGGGTGCCCCGCCGCCTAGCTTGAGGAACGGGTTTTTCTCTCTCTCGATTCCAATGCTCGATCCGTCGCCCTTCGCTCTCCCCACTCTCCGAAAGTGTGGCTACCCCTTATTTATAGGCGAAGGCCCTGGGCCTCTTCCCAAATATTGAGCGGAAGGCCCAACAATTGGCCATTTTGAAGGGGAACAACGGGTACACTTATCATGACTAAAGTTGGTCCGCTCGCCAAAGGCTCGTGATGACGCTTGGGCTCCACGATGATCGCATTCCAGCCGCCGGGCTGGTCTTGGTCTTGTTGCAATCAAATGTATGCCTTTGCTTGATGCTCTGCTCGCGCTTGCCCCCTTTGCAACAAAGAGGAAGGAAGGACATCAGGCTGGCTGGCGCTCGATCGGGCGCCTCTTGGTCGCCATGGTTTACGCCACGGCACCTCGCGAGGTACCCCGCCTTGAACTCTCCGCCTCGTGAGCCAGCTCGACGAGGCCGTGCCTCAGGAAGTTTGGTCGTCCCGCCTCATGAGGCTTGGCCTCGCGAGGGTCTTGAGCTTGTGCCGATGAAGATGGGCCGCCCTGGCCTCCTTGAGCCACGCCACAGCCGCAGCAGGCAAGTTCTGGGACCCCTGCCCTAACGCCGACAACAAGATCTTAAATTCCATTGATTTTATGCGTGACAATTATTTGGATTTTATACTTATATAAATTATTTTTCAAAATAGTTTGAATGTGAATCGATATTTCTCGGATTAAAAATTTGGTATACTTTTTAACCGTACAATATGGGGTGTAATGCTAACAAAAAGAAGATGGGCTCCAAAAAATTCTTAAGAATTAGCAATGGGTTGTACATTATTAGAAATAATGGCAGATGGGTTGTATGTTGTTTTCCACATATTTGAGGCTGACTTTAGCGCTACTACAAAGTTGACGCCAGATGCTTTCATGAAAAAAGGTTGACGACATGCAACGCAACGCCTATCAACTTAGTGAACACACGAGAGCAAAGGATCGTTGGATGTCCATCCAACGGCTGTCGTGCTTCTTCAATCTCTGCTCTTCATGCTCCACCATCAAACAAGCGCCAGCTGGACTGCTCGCTTCCCTCCTCCCACGGTCAAGCTATGTTGCCAAGAGGCCTCACGGCCCCACCAGCATCTCCCATCGCTGGCCTAGCCATCCCTCTACTCACCCACGCATGTTGTTATTCTCCTGACAGCAGACTAACCAAGAAACCTCAGATCTCCACGGGAAACAACTGCCGAGTATTCCTTGGTCGTGTCGCTCTCCTTCCTAGGCCTCGCCGCCGCCCACCGCCCCGGTGCTCTCGGCCGCCTGGTCAACGTGGTCAATGAACAACATCCATCGAAGTGGATCGACGTGGAGAGGCTGACGCTGGGTCCACGGTCCGCACGCAAAGGAAATGCCTTTATTAGGCACAAAATAATGATTCCTCCACCGACAGCTAGGACCCATAGGAAGGGCCTCAGATTTCGCGAAAAACGCTCCCCCACCGGATGTGTCGGACCCACCAGCTATATCTTCGCACACAAGGAAGTGCCTCCTTATTACGCCCAAAAAATGAATACCCCCTCGCTAGCTGGGACCCACCATATTGTTGCGCTGACTTTAGGGCCTACTAAGTTGACGGGCGGGAGGGCTTTGTCAACTTATTCAATACCCTCAAAGGACTGTGATGATGTCCATCCAACGGCCATAGTGCTTCTTCAACCTCCGGGTCTTCTTGCTCCAGCTACCAAAGCAGCTGGCCGGTCATGCCGCTCGCTCCTTCCTCCTCCCGTGGTCGGGCCAGGCACCAAGGAGACCTCACCGCCCCATACTACTTCCCACCATGGCCAAAGCCATCCCTCCACTCACCCACACCCCCGTTATTCTACATGCGACGGCAGCCTCACACCGCAACGAACCAAGTGAACGTCAGATTCTCTCTCCGCTGGGAATCCACCGCCTGTTTTCCCTGCTCCGCTATCCCTTCCTAGGTCTTCGCCGCTGCTCACCACCGTGGTGCTTCTGCCAGCGTGGTCAATGTGCTCAACGAATCGACTTCCATCGAAGAGTACTGAGACGGGAGAGGTCGATACTGGGTCCACGGCAGCCGCAAGGAAGTGCCTCCTTATTACGCTGAAAATAATTATTCCTCCACCTAACAGCGGAGACCCACCGACGGGCCACCAGATTTTGCAAAAAAATTGTTTCCCGACTGTTGGGACTCCATCGTCTGGCCACCGTATTTCGCAAAAAAACGCTCCTCTCACTGTCACTGACCCACCGGAAGTGCCTCCTTATTACGCACAAAAAATGAATACTCCCCCGGCTAGCTGGGACCCACCTTCATGGGAGGATGACTTGTGGGCCTAGTAAGTTAACAGGGACCAAGGGCTTTGTCAACTTAGTCAATATGAACGATTCTAGCTCCAAAGGACTGTGACGATGTCCATCCAACGGTCAGTAGTGCTTCTTCAACCTCTCGTCTTCTTGCTCCAAACCACCAAAGCAGCGCCGGTCGGGTCAAGATGCTCCTGCTCTCCATGGTCGGGCTGCCGCAGAGGCCTCACCGCCTCGGACTATTCCTACCACTGGCCAGCCCCACGGCGAGGCAGCCTCACACCGCAGCCAAACCAGTGAACCCTAGTATTCTCTCCGCTGGCTTCCACCATCATGTTTTCCTGCTCCGCCGCCCCTTCCTAGGCCTCGCTGCCGCCCACCGCCGTGGTCCTCTCCGCGCGACGTGGTCAACATGGTCAAGGAACGACTTCCATCGGAAGAGTATCAGACGTGGAGAGGCCGATACTGGGTCCACGGCCACAAGCCAGTTTTTTTGTGATTTGCCAAGTAAGTCGCTTTGTCGTGTGTTGGGCTGCAAATCTTTCAAGACAAGGAGAGCTTATTCGATGGCCAAGAAATGGCCCATCAAGAATGAGAAATTGGTCGTACATTTTCAAAACACATCAAACCGCAATTAGTT